>JALPQD010000012.1:10384636-10449636 GCA_023101885.1 Typhlomys cinereus
GTATTTGCTGTGCAGGCAAAAGGACTGGCATTCACATCCCCAGATGTACAATGCTGAGTAGGCTTGGTGGCCTGCCTATAATTCCAGTCTTGAAAGGTGGAGACTAAGAATTCCCAAAGCAATTTGGGTAGAAAAACTAGCCTTATCAGTAAGATCTGGGTTTGGTTGGAAACCCTGTCTTAAAAGAATAAGGAAGAGAAGTAAAGGATGATTCTTAAAATCAACCTCGGGCCTGTACATGCATCTTTACATACACTTGTGCCTACACATATGTCAATAGGCACATAAACATGTATTGTGTATATACCCCATAGACACATTCAAATGGAAAAAATTGTGGTGGTGCACCCTTGTAATTCCAGCAGTGGGGAGGCAAAAACAGGAGGTTCCCTGGGGCTTACTCACCAACCAGGCCACTTGACAAATACCAAGCCAAATGAGTGACGAAAACAATGTGGGGGGCACTTAAGGAACAACAGCTGAGGTTGACCTCTGGCCTCCACATACACGTGCATGTGTACCTGAACATACATGTGCATCCACTTGAACACATGCACACATGATAGATAAATAAATGTAAGAATACTTAAAAAGATTGTTTCATCCGAATCCAGATTTCAGGGTGTTATTATTTCCCAATTAGTGCCCTAGCTTTCATGTGAGAAATTTGGTAAAAAAGTGACTTCTGCTGATGCCATAATTCATGAACATATACAGCTACATTTTGGTTTGATTTTCATCAGTGTAACTCTAGAGCTATAAAAAAAATGGATTTACTTTAGGGAGAAAAGAACCGAATGCTGAGGGAGGCTCTCCCTTCTCCTCACAATATGACCTCGAGGTCCTCGGTGCGCTGCTGTCTGCACAGGTTCCCATGGATTCAGGAGAATGCCACCTTCATGCAGCCTTGTAGTCATGGTTACTGAAGAGAGTCAAATGCAGGGCTTCTAGGCCACACGGGAGACTCGTTTCAGCTGGCATCACGTCACAATCAGACACCAGGGACAGGATTGCTCACCTGTGATGCTACTTCATCATGTGGATGGCCAGCATCTCATTTCCCACTGAAAGGAGCACAGTACTACTCCCAACCATGGACCAAACAGGACCAAACCACTTCCTGAATCCCTTCTTAGCAGGTTCATTTCCTGGAACCAGCTTCAGTACCAATTTGTATCACTCAGAATCCATTCAGTAATTTGAACAGGAAAAGTTGAATATAATTATTAACTAACAACATGGGAATCATTACTATTGGTAGAACTGACTATGCATAATACCAGGATATGAAATACAGAAGGGGCCTGCTTCTTGAACACATGAGTCAGGGAACCCAAGTAGGATCAAATGTAGAAGAGGCATTTACTGTCCCCATACCAAGGGAGAAAACCACACTTCCCTGAGTTGGGTGTGGCTGTTGCCCATTGAATATCACAGCAGTTCACTGAGAGAATATGAACCAGAACTGGCAAGCAAAAGGCCACCCTCTTGGGGCCCAAAGCAGCTCATTAGGAATACTCCCTCTGGGGCGCAGGGAGAACACATTGGGAACCAGAGATATTTTAAAGTTCATCAAGTATAGGTAATATTTAAGAATATTTCCCCTATAAAGAAAAAGTTCTAAAATTCTTTCTCTAGGCAAGTAGAAAAAATTTTGAATGTTGTACTAGAGAAAATTCAAAGAAATGGGACCTGCTCTTATTTTACTTGCTGTAAGTTAAATTAAATTCTGTAGCAATCATGAACAATGCATTGGAGGAAGATTGTTTTAAAGATATCATTGAGCAAGGGCATCACCCAATTCAAAAACTCTGGACTCTGAACTTACTGGATCACTGACACTTTTAGTAATTATCTTCATTAAACATGGTTGTTCCTGTTCATTGTCATAGATCCCTTTATTTAACTGGCAAGCCCAAGTTCAAAAACGTCCTCAAAATATCAAGTGCTGAAAAGATAAATACATTTGGTAAAGGTTTTGACTATTAACAAGCCAAGGACCTCTTCTAACTGTTAAAATAAGTATAGATTAATATTAATTTTGCCTACAATTAATCAGCCAAATCCTTTAAATTTAAACATACTGATCAATCAATTTACAGCGTCCTTGGATGTATGATATACTTTACAGATATTTAAATATAGAATACTTGGCATTTTTATTTATATATTTTCTTGTTACACCTAGGATGTGAGCATAAATACCAAAATGGTAAGAAGTATTTACTTATCCACGCATGCCCACTAAAACAATAACATTTCAACCTGTCTTCTGCAAGACCACACCAAAAAAAATGACAATTGCAAACCAATTCATTTTCATTCTTTACAGAGAATCTGGATAATAGGAAATTGATCTGCTCCCAAGTGTTTATGTTTGTGGTCCATGTGTCCAGGCCCTGGGTTCCTGCAGCAAATGAAAGATCTAATAAACCAATGGAAGATGTTTTAAGAATTCTGCAGCTCACCTGAGCTCCCTCTGGAGGCGGAAGACGGCAGCCAAATATGGGCGGGACAGGAGCTCCACATTCTTGACAGAAGCGAGCAAAGGGGTCAGATGGGCGGAGAGCCAGACAGTGGGCACATCTACAACAAGACAGACTTCTGTTTGTCCACCAGAGTGTCCATTAAGAAGGCGAGTAAAAATCTAAGTGTTCAGTCAAAGCACAACGAAGCAGAACATCAAGCAGACAACTGTCAACAGCGATGGAGCAAGTCCTGGGTCCCCTGGTTGGAACTTGTGCCTGTCATCACAGGCCGGGTCCATCTCCCCTTTTGGGCTGTCACGGGAAGTTTATCAGTAACCTTGACCTCACAAGGCTCTCACATGTCCTCCTGTGCTAAATTTGGCATAGGTCAGAGTAAGCCCCGGGTCTTCCAAGAATTTTTATGTTTTCCTTTTCTTACTGAACCCAGTCTGAATGGTGCTCTTGAAAGACAATGCGAGTCAAGCCCTGTGCTGCTTTTCTTCTTACTATCTGGCTAGCATTCCAAAGTCTGCCCAGTAATATCTCATCCCCCTTTCTAGGCAGTAATATCACACACCATCAAGCCCCTGCCTATCTAAGTGGGTCTGGGTGATGGACAAATGAAAATGATTCTTGGAATGATTCTCAGACTCTACTGAGAACAGACTGCATCCATTGCCATTATTTTCCATGTAGATTATTAATCTCTGTTGCAGTCAGCCTGCATGGTTGCTGATAAATCACCCTCAAATGGCTTAAGGGAACAAGGGGTTTATTTTCTAGTCTGATTACAATTCATAGTTCAGCTTGACGGGAGAGCATGCACCAACACCAAGGCTGAGGGAACTGGCCATATCATCTCTATATAATGGCTAAGAGAGGGATGATCCTTACTTGCCAGGCCAGCATGTCTGGCCATGTGTATACAAGGATGCCAACTTTCCCAAGCAGCTCTCTATACTTCATTCCAGGGCCTAGTCCTACCCACCATGGGCTGGGACTTTCCCATCAGCTAGACAATCTTCTTTTTGCTGGTTTGCTCTGGGCTTAACTCAACAACTCTACAATTGTTCCTAGAGCCTCAAGCCCTCAACTGTCAAGTTGATACCTGTGCCTAACTATGACAATCTCCAGTACTATGACTGACAAATCTGAGCTGCTTCTCAGCAACTGGTTCCTGCCCCAATCTCCATCATGGTTCTTAACAATTGTCAGTCATTGTAGCTGAGTTCACACTGCACACTCTTTATCTAATTCAGTCCTTTCTCAGTTGGCCATCCCATCTCTATATAATGGCTGAGAGAAGGACGATCTTTACTTGCCAGACTAGCATGTCTGGCCAAGTCTATATAAAGATGTCAACTTTCCCAATCAGCTCTCTATACTTTATTCCAGGCTGGGATTCCAAGTTTCACGGTGTCTCCTTACTGGAACCGCCCATTAGGGCTCACATTTATCCTAGAAGCTCACCAAGTATTGCTCAAGAGTTCATAAAGTATATCTCTTTATATCTCTTTGCTCTTAACTGAATTAAAGGCACAGAGCTGAGAGTCTGAGAAGATGAAGCAACTAGAGAACTCAGGAAACACCAGAGAACTACAGAGAGAGAATTAGAACTTAACAGAGGGTCACTGTCAGGTCTTCACCTGGGCACTAATGCATGTGCTGGAAGAAGTTACACAAGGCTAGAACATAAACACTATAGGGGAACACTAGACACAATCTTTACATCTCATACAGGGCTGGGAAGTCCAGGCCTACACTAGCCAAAGTAGGAAAAAAATCATCTATAATAGAGTAACCGTAAGAACAATTCAAGCAGGTGATACAGATCTAAAAGCAAAGCACCTGAGAAGCTAAGGCAAGAGGATCATGAATTTGAAACTAGCTGGGCTACAAAGCAAATCTGAGTCTAGCCTGGAACCAGATAGTGAACCACTGTCTCAAAACTCTCTCTCTCTTTCTCCCTTATTAGAATATAGAGATTATCAGATATCATTTCTTTAAAATATTTTGAAGAAATAACTTAAATATTTTTAAGAAATAACTTGACTGCTTAAAAGAAGTCAATTTTAAGTAGAGAAACAAAAGTAAATTGAAAGGTGTAAGTCAGAAGAAAGCAGGAGTGGCTACTTAGTGTTAGAGCAAGTAGGTTTCTGAGCAAATGATATGATAAATGAACATGGGAAAGCAATATGGTGAAAACAATTTGAAAGGTTTTATGTATTCATATTATAGCATCAAAGTATGTGAAAAAATGATAGAAACGGCAACACAAAAATAGGTAAACTTATAATTGTGGCCATAGATTCCAATAACACTTTCTCAGTGATATTATTATCAACTAACAACCTATGTGTTATAATAATACTAACGGGCTATTTCTCAAGGATTAAAGCCTTTGCCTTGCAAGCAAAAGAATCTGAGTTTGTATCCCCAGATCCTACATAAAAAAGAAAATGCCTGAAGAATGTGGTGGTGGCCTGTAATTCTGGCCCTGGAAGGCAGAGCCTAGAAACCCCAAGCTGATTTTGAACTTGCAGCAATGCAGAGATAGAGCAATCAGGATGATCCCCATGTCACTGCTGGACCTCTACAAACACACACAATCAAGTGCCCTCATTTATACATGCGTACATGCGCGCGCGCACACACACACACACACACACACACACACACACACGTGCACAGAAAGCCTAATAATATACTTACCTCAGAAGGATACATGTTCTTTTAAATTTACATGGAATATTCATCAATAAAAAATGCAAATTCTTCCTTTTGACCCAAATAGAATTTGATTTTAAACAGAGGCTAGAATACATAAAGTCCCTTAATATTTGGAATTGAATAAAAGATTTTGGACTAATCTTACACTTCAAAAATAAAGTATTAGAAATCAACAAAGTGAAAACAACAAAAGATACTAGCGGGTTCAATGGAAAATGAATTAGCTCTAAACAGCATTAGAAAAGCTTCATATCAGTAACTTCGACTTTCACATTTAAGAAATTAAAATGGCCAATGAAATCAAACTTCATTTAAGGAAGAGGGATAAGCCTAAATGAACCTGCAGAAGTTAAACGAATTAAATGTGTAGTAAAAAATTTCTTCCTGCAAGAAGAATCCAAACTACTGATTTCATTGAATTCTGCCAAAAATACAAAAAGGTCTTTACAATATTTTAGGACTCAAATGTAAACTAAGATATCGTGACGAGCAGCACATTAATACTTGGGGATGGTGTGGAGTAGGATGATACAATGGGAGAACAAATCTGTTCATTTTTCAAGATTATAATGAGTTTAGTATGTATGTGTCAATCAAATGTTTTAAATATGTGTAGTTTTGGTAAATAGCAAGAATGTCTTCAAAAAAAAAAAAACTAAAAATTGCCGAGCATAGTAGAGTATACCTCTAATGCCCAGTACTCAGGAGGCCCGATACAGCATCGCTGCAAGTTCAAAATCAGCTTGGAATACATTTTAAGTACCACACCAGGGATACATAGCAAGAACTCATCTCAAAACAAATATCTAATTAAAAAAAAAAAAAAAAAACCTAGGAGCATGCAAACAATCACTATGTTCTACTTTAAATCCTCTTTGGCCACATTCATCTTTGTAGGATTTAGGATAGAGAGAATGTGATACCTACTTGAGGAAGTCGGTCTGCCTCTGAATCCTCATGATCTCTGTGCTTGTCAGACTCTTCCGGCCAGTTACATGTGCAAAACCAGGGGACTAAAATTATGAACACAGATAGAGAAATGAATAGATACACAGACAACATTATCTGATAAAGATTACACTCATTTCAGTATGTGTTGTATAGTAATGAGCACTCAATTTTTTAAACTTTTTAAAAAATTGGGGTGTGTGTGTGTGTGTGTGTGTGTGTGTGTCAGAGGGCACTATATATATCCCTGTAGAAGTGTCCCTGGATCACTTCTACCTCCTTCTTGCTTTGCTCTGGGATTTCCCAGGTTCCACCCACTAGAGCTAGAAGTGCAGGCCAGCCCCCGTTTCCACCTGGCGTTTTTTATGTGAGATGGGGGTCTGAACTCAGGATTTTCTGTTTGCGAGGCAGAGAGAGTCTTAACCCCTGAGCCATCTTTCTAGCCTTGATTTTTATATTTGAGCATCTCCTTATTATTGTGCACTGTGATTGATACAGAGATGGAAATAAAAAAAAATATTACACGGTCCCTATCCTGGTGGTCTACTTGCGCATTACACAATAACTGTAACAAAAATGGACCCAGCATAGTAAATTGGGTTGAATACCACGGGAACCTAGAGAAAGAAATAATCACATTTGCATGCTCTAAATAAGTAATTCTCAGAGGTTACAACAAGCAAGATGTAGGAAACTAGAAGAAAGTGTGAAAGCAGATAGAAAGACAAAATGAATTCCCAATAGAGGAAATCCACTGAAAAAAGCATCATGGCAAGACAATTCATAGTGCATTCTGGGACACAGGTAGCTTTAGGTGGTTTAGAGCGTGGGATAGAAAGAAAGCCTGGAAAAAGATCATGAAGGCAAGAAGCTAAACCATACTAGTGGGTATAATAAAATGCACCTGGCATACACAGTCATTATCGCATTGACATTCACAATAACCATATGAGCTGTGTCATGTTGTACACATTCTGTTATATTTTTAATTTTTTTTTATTTCCACTCATACAAATTTAACAGGTACAACGGTCCCTCCACCAGGCCAGAGACTATAAAAACCATAATTGAAAGGATAGGGAACTCCCTCGAGATGACTGGGCTAGGCCAACAGTTCCTAAACAGACATCCAATGGCAGTCACTGCTACCAACTCTCAACAGATGGGATCTTGTGAAATTAAAGAGCTTCTGTTCAGATAAAGAGATTGTCACACGAGCTCAAAGGCAACCCACAGAATGGGAAAAAATCTTCACTAACCACATATCTGATAGAGCTCTACTGTCCAGAGTGCACAAAGAACTTAGAACACTAAACATCAAGGAAACCAATGGCCCAATTAAAAAATGGGCCCTGGAACTTAAAAGAAACTTTACCAGGGATGACATTAAAATGTCTAACAAATATCTTAAAAAATGTTCCACTTCCTTAGCCATCAGGGAAATGCAAATCAAAACTTCCCTGAGATATCATCTCACCCCGGTCAGGATGGCAAAAATCCACAATACAAACAACACCAAATGCTGGAGGGGATGTGGAGAGAGGGGAACTCTCCTACATTGCTGGTGGGAATGCAGGCTCATACAGCCACTCTGGCGAGCCGTCTAGAGATTCTTAAAGAAATTAAAGATTGAAATGCCATATGACCCTGCGATTCCACTTTTGGGAATAACCCCCCATACAGCAAAAATTCACCTCGATAGCACAAACACGACCATATTCATAGCAGCACTGTTTACAATAGCAAAGTCATGGAATCAACCCAAATGTCCAACAGTTGATGAGTGGATAAGGAAAATGTGGTACATCTATACAATGGAGTACTACTCAGCCATCAAAAAATGATGAATTAATGGAATTTGCTAGGAAGTGGATGAAGTTTTTAACTTTTTTAAAAAATGTTTTTATAATTTATTATTCAATTGTGTGTGTATGCACATGTGTGTATGTATGTGTGTGTGTGTAGAACCACGGACGAATTCAGGAACCACCATGGACCGCCTCCACCTCCTCCTTGTTTACTCTGCCCTGGGATTCACAGGCTCCGCCCTACCAGAACCAGAGACACAGGCCGCCCCCGCTTCCGCCCGGCGTCTATATATGGGGTCTAGGATCCGAACTCAGGACCTTCTTCTGCCTGCAAGGCAGAGGCTTAACCCCTGAGCCACCTCTTCAGCCCGAAGGGAGCAGGGACTTATTAACCCAACTTACAATTTCAGGTTATAGTAGATTGTGATGGCAGGAGAGTTACCACTAGAAGCCAAGGAAGATGACCACACCACATCCCCAGTGAGAGCAAGAGCAGGCAAGATTCAGTGTTGAACATTTTGACCAGTTTTCTAACATGCCAAATTCCAATCAGCCTTCTCTTTGTCCTATCCATTCACTATAGATTGGGTATCAATTATACAATTATACAAGCTCCTAAAGCCTTGCCATAATTAATAAATTTTCATAGGAGTAACTACAGGCCCAAGTCTTCAAGGGTCAAGTTGACAACTTAAACTTATTGTCTCAGTGGCACATGCCTGTAACCCCACACTTGGCATTAAAAGTAAGAGGACAGCCAACAGTTGAAGGAAAGCCTGGTCTACATAACAAGTTCCAGGTCAACCAGGGCTACATGGTGAGAAATCCTTACATGTTATTTTACTCTGTATCCCCCTTGGAGACAACTCAAGTGCAACTAAGTAGACAGGATAATCTAAATGTTCAGGCAAAAAAAAAAAGACTATTTCTAGATATAGTAAAAACAATGATGACGATGTGATGCTGTTTTCTAAAACTAGTGTAACAGTTACTCTTAACTATGCTGTGAGAGGACACTCAAAGTTGATCAACTTAAGGGAGAAAGGGAGGTTTATCCAGCTTATAGTTCTAGAGGGAAGGTACAGTCTCTCAAAGCAGAGGCGGCATGGCTGGCTGCCCAAAGCTGAAGGAGGCTAATTCACCGCAGACATCTTGGAAGCTGACAGCTGCAGACTGCTTGCTGCAAAGCCAAACTTCTAGAGATAGGGTGGGACTAATCCACCTCAAGGCCCACCCCTTGTGACTGCCTTCTTCCAGCAAGGCTCCCCCTCTCAAGATGACATACCTTGCCAAACACAGGAGACTGTGGGGGACACATTTCAAACCATGACAACTAGCTATCTTTTGTTCTATACTATTTATTCACCACAATGAAACTTTTCATCTCAGAAGAAGTTTTCCTTTTGTAGTACAGCTTTATTTGTATATATATAAAAAAAAGGTTTTGAGCATAGCTTGAATAGGCCTCACGTATTATGCCTTGGTATTATGCCTTGGCAGCAAGCAGAGCTCCTGTGCTTTATCAAATTGACAGCATCCAATGTCATGAGATACCTAAGAGAATTCCTCCATATGAAGTTTGTTGTTTGTGTCATTATCTTTCCTTCTGGGACATCATCTTTTTCATCAAAACTCCTTTCCTGGTCTAAGTCAAACATGTACTTTGCAGGTTCTCTTCACTGCATTTCCAGAGTGGCTCAAATATCCCTTTGGAAACCAAGTTTCCTTACTCCATTTCCACGTTCATCTTTATTCATCAGTATTCTCTTTGTATTATTCATTTTGTAGAGTGTCGCCTGATTTTAACATTTGGAATCAAGGAATTTACACAATCTACAGGGTTTGTAGCTTAGGCATAGTGACCAGCTTTAACAAGTGTTGAAAAGAAGTGACCTGGGACTTGCATTTTCCAAAAACAGATGTCTGAAGTCTTTTTTAGAATCTTTTTTTCTGTGTTTGTGTTTGTGTTTGTGTTTGTGTGTGTGTGTGTGTGTGTGTGTGTGTGTGTGTGTGTGTGTATGTCTATGAGAAAGAGGGAGAGAGAGAGAGAGAGACTACTCGGCTATGCATGCCACTGCATGTGTGTGGAAGTCAAAGAACAATTCTTGGAAGCTGGTTCTCTCTTTCTGCTATGTAGGCTTCCAGGGACTAAACTCAGCTCTTCAGGTTTGTACCCGGGCACCTTTACCTACTGGACCATCTCATCAGCCTATGTCTGGAGTCTTAATTACCAGCATCTCAGAAGATGACATTATTTGGAAATAAGATCTTTACAGAAGTCATCAAGCTTAAGTGAGGCCATTAAACTGGGTATTAGTCCACTAAACTGATGTCCTTACAAAAAGTGAACCCCTGACACAGAGAGACAAGCACAGGAGGAGACTGATGTGAAGACACAAGAGGATGGCTGTGTGATAGGAGTGTCACACCATGTTTACTTACTTTCCTGTTTTCTTAACATTTATCAGCTACTAAGATTGTCTTTTTTCTTTTTATTACTTGATTTTTACCTTGACTTGTTTTTCTGAAACATGCAGATTAAAATTCCAGTGATAAAATGTTTTCCAGGTACCAAGTTACATTCAAGGGCAAGTCCATCATGGTAGGGAAGTCATGGTGACAGGTTCTTGCAGGGGTAGTTGGTCACATTCCATCCTCAGTCAAGAAGCAGACAGCAATGAATGTGTCTTACTTGGGCCATGCTTTTCCAAGCTTTTAAAAGAATGAGTATGTTTCATAGTCCATCTTGTAACTAGGTAATCACTCTTTCCAGAAGAAAGTTGCTTAGTGGAATCTGTAATCAGAACTTACTAAGTGTGTGGTCCTGTGGCCCGGGCTTCGTGGTTCTCCAAACAATATAGTGAATGGGTAGATAGCTAAATCTAGGGAGCCAAGCTGGGCTTTATAAAGCAACATAAGGCCTGGTAGTGAAGGTTAAGTGCTTGACTTCTACATTAGGATACGAGGTCTTGTTGGCCAGTGGTTCTCAGATTGGTCTGCTCATCGCGGTCATCTGTGGACTCCCTGGGAAATGCAGACTTCTGGGAGGATTGTAGGAAGGGACAGCTGCAAGTCTATACATATACTGAACCTTTCATTTGAATGATATAAGAAACCAGGTTTGGTTAATAATATATTTTTTGTTTCCTTTATACTTTCTGGTGCTGATAAGTGTGAGTGGCCTTGAAATTATAAGTACACAAAAAGCAATTATGGTTAGCTAGAAAATGTAACTCCTGATACTGTAATTTGGACTCAAAAAAGAGGAAGAGAACATGGGATTTGAAAATCTGAACTTCAGTATGCCTTGTGTGTTTCTCTTAGATGCCAAACATTTAAACTAAAATTTTTAACATTGATTCATGCTTGGTGTTATAAGCTTGCAATCCTAACTATTCAGGACAAGGAAGAAGTAACCATAAGTTTAAGGCTCATTTGGATAACTTACTAAGAACCTGTCTCAAAAAGTAAAAGATGGGGCTGGAGAGGTGGCTCAGGGGTTAAGCCTTTGCCTTGCAGGTGGAAGGTCCTCTGATTATGTTGCAGGTCTGGAGACCCCACCTGAGAACCACTGCACTATCTTATTACCCAGCTGATCTTGTTCATGACATCACTATTTTAAATTTTTTATGTAGCTATTTACTTGATTATTATCTGCCTACCCCAAACCTCAATAAAAGTGACAGTTCTATGAATATGAAGGCCCAACCAAAATCTCAATAAAAGTGACAGTTCTGTGAATATTGTCTTATCTGACACAATATTCCCAGTGTTGGAATAATACCTGGAACAAGTCAAATGCTGGGAAATGTGATCTTAAAGCATTTAGCGGGGAGCATTGAAAATACTGGAAATAATTTTCTACCCTCAAGAGTTTCATCTGAAGTTACCTGGGATTGGTGAGTGGGTGGTCTGGAATCTGATCCTTCATGGTAGACTGGGATTTCCAGTGGACTCTCTGAGAAGCGAAGATCTTTCAGACTTTTGGGGTCCATTTTCTCACTTACCTTGAGGTCTATAATTACATTAAAAATATTGCTCTATAACTTTCATCACATGAAACCATGCAAAGATGTTTTCCTAGTTGGAAAACTTCTATTAAGAGACTACTGTCTTTACATTCTTTCCCAAGAAGTAACAATTATACAAAGATCCATCCTCCTCAACTCAGTGAAATATAACTGAGAAAGAAACAAACCCAAACTGAAAAAAAACTCTTCTCTACTTCTATCTAGAACATTCCATGTCAGACTGGAAAGACAAACAGATTAGTACAACTGCAAGAGGAGCATTATTTCTTCTATATATACACTGCACCTGCAAAAAATCTTAATAGCCTCCTCTTTCAGTGATTGTTGTTTACATACCGAGAAGTCTTATTCCAGGAATTTTACTGTGTGAAATCTTACCAGTGAGTCTTGAACTCTTGCCTGGAAGAACCGAGGCACTCTAACAGAAAGCAGCAGCTCAAATTTCAACCCTGGTTGAAATTTATATGTTGAGCTGCAAATAAAGATCTCTGTAACATTTCTCATGTAACTTTGTAGTTTCCAAACTAATACCCAAAACTTAATCTAACCTGACAATGACCCCTTTCATATACAGCTCAGCTTTGCTTTGAGCCTATCAGAATTCTGCATTCATTTAAACTTCAACCCAAACTCCATTCAGCCCCCAAACATTACAGTATCCTTTTTGTCTGGTAACACACACCATGTACCCCAAGTATGTGGGGTACAATCTGACTTGGTCACACTGCTTAGTTATGCCTCATGGTCTTAATTTGTTAGCTAGAATAAAATGAAAATTCAAATCATAGCCCACTGTCCCGCATTTCTTATCCCAGTATTTCTGTAGATAAGAAAACATATAGTGAACATGCAGTAAGCCTGTTTCATGGGATGCATTTTTATCACATACCTGCAAGTCTTTTAAGGTTAATATTCCAACTTGATTTATTCTCAGCATTCTTATATTTCTTCCTTAGTTTTGGTGCAACAATCCCATTTTTTAAATCCTAGAAATGAAGAGGTCACATGTCACTTGACTCAGAATGTGAAAATTAGGAGTCATGTGACAGAGATCTTGTCATGGGATATATTTCTTACCTGAAAGAGATTGTGGTAGTCTTTATAAAGTGATATCTGTCTTTCCTTACTTTAGAAACTAATAGTTTTATATCTGGGCTGCTTGGTAATCAACACATCTGGCTGATAGGATTTACCTAGTTGTTGCAGTCAGCCTGCAACATTGCTGATAAATGACCATCAAACAGCTTAAGGGAACAAGGGGTTTATTTCCTTACGACAGTCCAGTTACAGTTCTCAGTCCAGCTTGACAGGAGAGCATGCACCAACACCAAGGCCGAGAGAATTGGCCACACCATCGCCACGTAACGGCTGAGAGATGAACAATCCTTACTTGCCAGACCAGCATGTCTGGCCAAGTAAACAGAAGGATGCCAACTCTCTCAACCAGCTCTCTGTGATTTATCCAGGGCCTAATCACATCCATCATGGGCTGGGTCTTCCCCAGCAGCTAGACAATCTCTTGCAGGTTTGCTCTGGGCTTAACTCAACCATCAACTCTCTACAACTGTGCCCAGAGCTCAAACCCTTAACAGCCAAGTTGACACCTGTGCTTAACTATGACACATACTCACCTTCTCTTACCTGCCCCTGAACTAACCTATGAGTATGACAGTCATGCTCTCTGCCATCCAGTACATGAAAAGCTATAAAAGGGCTGGAGAGATGGCTCAGGGTTAAAGCTCTGCCTTGCAAGCAGAAAGTCCTGAGTTCAGATCCCAGATCTCATGTAAAAACACCAGGCAGAAATGGTGGTAGCCGGCACGTCTGACTTTGGTGGGCAGAGCCTGGAAAATCCCAGAATGAAGTAAGGAGGTAGAAGCAATCAGAATGATTCCTGAAGTCACCCTTGGTCCTCCATAAGAAACACTGTGCCCTCTGATACACACACACACACACACACACACGTGTACATACACACACACACACACACACACACACACACACACACACACACATATACAAACACACACACGCAAAAAATAATTTAAAAACAGCTGAAAGGCTATAAAAAAATCAAGTAAACACCTATTTAAAGCACTTTTCCCAGGAGAAGGCCTGAGAAGGACAGGGCAGAGAGGACAGCTTATTTAGCACAGCTGAAGTTTATGCAGAGAGGTCACAGACAAAGCGGAAAGACTAGCTGAGCACAGAAACTGATTATCTGGGTGACAAGGAAAGGTTTTTTGCTTTCTTCAGTTGGTAAAAGAAAGTCACTGTTTATCCTAAAATACAGCAGGGTTGCTGGGTAAGAATACTTTATGTAGTAGATTTGTGACTTTCACCATAAGAACTGTCATAGTTAAGCACAGGTGTCAACTTGACTGTTGAGGGTTTGAACTCTGGGCACAGTTGTAGAGAGTTGATGGTTGAATTTAGCCCAGAGCAAACCTGAAGATTGTCTAGCTGATGGGGAAGACCCAGCCCATGGTGGGTGGGATTAGGCCCTGGATAAATCACAGAGGAGAGCTGGTTGAGAGAGTTGGCATCCTTCTGTTTACTTGCCCAGACATGCTGGTCTGGCAAGTAAGGATTGTCCATCTCTCAGTTGTTACGTGGTGATGGTGAGGCCAATTCTCTCGGCCCTGGTATTGATGCATGCTCTCCCGTCAAGCTGGACTGAGAACTGTAACTGGACTGTCATAAGGAAATAAACCCCTTGTTCTCTTAAGCTGTTTGATGGTCATTTATCAGCAATCATGCAGGCAGACTGCACCAGGACCTAATAGTGAGCACAGGTGATAAAATGTAAGGGATGTTAAAAAAAAGAAACGTGAAAATGTGCCCACCAAGCAAGAAGGACTAAGAATACAGTGATCACCTGAAGACAGGATTTCATTACTTGCCTGCTTTGAAAACTCTTTGAGAACATTTTCAACATGATCTTCAGAAGACACTGTCTTTGGTGGGTCATAGTCTACTTGAAACACCTTTGTTACAATTCCACTCTGTCTGCAGTCTCTGCAAATTGTTTTTAAAAAATAAGGAAAGAGTATATTATACAAACATTCAAATTAAAAATTGCTAGCAATTCAGATGACTTTAAAGGTCCTTTGTATAGCTACTAGTGTATTACATTTTAAGTTGGGGAAATCAAAATTTAAGTTCAGAAGAGGTGGGCCTGAAGATGAGTAGCGGGATAGTGGTGGTATTAGTCCTCAGCCACTGCGATGTTGTTCAAGACCCTGCTCCAACCTAGCACAGGACTCCTTCTCATCTGCCTGTACCATACAGTGTTCTGGGCTCTCAGTACACCACCTTATCTTACACAGCTCAAGCCCAGAACAGGAGTTTGCATCCCTTCTATTCTCCCTTCAGATGTGCACTGGGCCTTCAAAAAACTGGAAGGTCATCGTGGCAAATATGTCTGAACTCAGGAAGCTGAGACAGGAGGATCACTATAAGTTTGAGGCCAGTCAGAGCCTCAGAGTAAGACTTTGGTGCAAAAAAAAAAAAAAAAAAAAAAAAAAAAAAAGAAACAAACAAAGCAAAGAAAAATTCTGGAGCCATACATATACCCTCTGATTTCTTCTTCTGTCAGTTTATATGGCTGGAAGAGCTGTTCCAGAACCTAGTGATAGAAATAAATGCAAAGCGGACTGCAAGAGGGTAGACACCTTTGAAATAGTGAAATCATATGATTTCACTATTTCAAAGGCTGGCTTATAAGTTTTCATGTAGCCCACACTGACCTTGGACTTGCTATACAGTGCAGACTTTGCCTTTTGAATGCTGGGGTTGTAGTCATGGGACACCATACCTGGAACTCTCTTCTTTATTCTTAATGATACTGAGATGAATTATTTTGATACACGTGGCTTATTAATTAAGAAAGAATTTCTATTCTTTAAAGAAATTATACAAAGAATTTTACAGTTAGGTATGGTGGTACCCGCCTATAAATCCCAGCACTTGGGCAACTGAGATAAAAGGTTTGTTTGAACCTCAAGGCCAATCTGAGAACTACAAAGAAAGACCTTGTCTCACATGAAAAAAAAAAACTAATTCTAATACTAGTTCTAATTCCAGTAATTGGAAGATAGAAGAAAAAGTCAGCCTTGGATATAAGAAACTCTGTCTTAAATCCCCACATCCCACCAAAATATGAAGAACCTATTTTGTTTCACTTTATTATTTAATTTTTAGATGCCAATGCCATCATCCTAGGTGTAGAAATTAAATTTTGCTTGAAAAGGCCGGCAATAGTCCCCCAGCAGAGGGAGCCTGGGGTGTCTTTCAAATCCTTGGGCTGGCAGATGTATGGTCTGGAGCTTACAAGGGCTCTTGGAATGTGGTCAAACCTGTCTTGCTAAACAAAATGCTTCCTCTGTAATTTGCCAACATTGAGGGTTTTTTTTTTTCCTATTGTATTCAGTGTTTTTAAAAATTTATTGGTGCTTCTTATATTCAAAAATAGAAGTAGGAATGAGATGATACAGGAAAAATAAGTGGCTAATGTCCTCCAAGTGCAAATGACAGTAGCTTTGAAGATTAATTAGGTCAATACAAATGAAATAGGACGACTGATGATTTAGGGTACAACCTAAAGAGAACACTGAAGAGTGTTTTCCCCAGAGCCAAAGGAAGAGCTGTAGTAAGCCCTAAAGATCCTCTTCCTTCCAGAACCCAAATATGGAGCTTGAAAGAGAAGCATTGTCAACATATCTTACATACATACCATGAACTTATCCTTATGATTTGCATACTTTACAGTATACCTCAATAAAAGACAAATAAACTCTGTATATGCTGACATAAGTGCAACTTTTCCATTGGTACCCTGCAGCACTGACTGTCATAGGAAAAAGTTAATACAATGAGAACACACTGTGACTGCAGCATAAGTCAGTTTGCCTACTATGCTCTTAACTTACTTAGTGACAGCAACAGCTTTGACTTGTATTTTTCCATCAGGTAGAGTAATGGGTTTTGTATACTTAAATGTACTATTTTCGCCATAACCAATTTTCTTCAGAAAGTCGGGTTTGCTGCCATCCAGAGTATAGTAAATATCAACATCTGGGGTATCTAAAAAATCCAGAGCAAGATAAATGGCTATAGTCTGTTGAGCAGAGCATACATACATACACATAGATATCAGAAATGAATAAGTAACAATTCTGTGGTCTGTGTTACTACAATACTTTGTATTAATGAAATGCTTTCACCCCTACAACTCTGTGTAGATAGTATCTGTAAAAAAGAAAGGGTGGATTGGCCACACCACAGACAAGGAATGGAATAGGTTTATTGATTACATTGTTACATGACAGCTGCCACAGTAATTCTCTGGAAGAGAGAAAAAACCATGATCTAAAGGTGGAAGAGAGTTTTTTTTTAATCCCTGGAAAGTGGGCAGGGAGAAGGAGAAAGGGTGGTCCTCCTTGAAGCTCTGCCCTGAGCATGTGTGGTGGAAATCCTATCACTATCCACATCTTTTAATGTTTGAATGCCAAATGAATAAAGAGGTTCCACAACTTAGCAGAAATCAAATCAGAACTCTTCTGTTGGTTATCAAGTTCTTTATTCTCTGAGGGTCTCCTAAGAGAGGTTGGGAAGCAACTGGACAAGATGAATCAAGACAGTGCTGCAACTGCATATCCGTAGAATTGCAAGTTGAAGCATGGGTACCCATTTTTATGTAAATATAACACCATTTGAGCTGGGTGTGCTAGTACATGTCCAAATTCAAGACCAGCTTGGACTACATAGTGAGACATTGTCTCACAATACATACATACAAATCACTCTAAGAACCATCTCAAAACAACACTGTTTCAAATTGTAGATTATAGCTACTGAAGCCCCAATTACAGAAAACATGAAACCAGATAAATCAGCAACCACCAAAGAGAATGACAATGCTACTTTAAGCAATATAAAATACCATGTTATTCCTACCAGATTTCATTTCCAAAAGAGTATTGTTATCAATTTCATGGTTAGCTTTTCCAGGCTGAGGCACTCGTAGAGGTATGATCTGCGGGACACACACTGAACCAGCAGTCATATTCTTGCCTTACATGAAACAAATTAGATAAAAATAATTCCATCATGAATCTCTCTTTGAACACAAAACTATAGAGTATCAACCCCTCTCCCACACACACACACAATGGGAGGCATACATATGACAACTTAACCTTCTGGACTTGGTGCTCTCCATCTACCTTTACATAGATTCTAATGTTCTTTTTTATTATTTATTATTTATTCAACTGTGTGTGTTTATGCGTTTGTGTGTATGTATGTGTGTGTGTATATATGTGTGTGTAGAACCACGGATGAATTCGGGAACCACCATGGATGCCTCCACCTCCTCCTTGTTTACTCTGCCCCGGGATTCATAGGCTCTGCCCTACCAGGACCAGAAATGCAGGCCGTCCCAGGCCCCCAGCCCCCCCTTCTGTACGGCGTCTATACGTGGGGCCTAGGATCTGAACTCAGGACCTTCCGCCTGCAAGGCAGAGACTTAACCCTTGAGCTACCTCTCCAGCCCCATTTACATAGATTCTAGAGATCGAACTTGTCAACAAGATCATAGGATAAATGCTTTTGCCTGCTGAATAATCTCACCAGGTCCCATTGCCTTTTTTTCAATGAAACAACTATTACATTTCAATCCATGTTTGCTATTGAGCTCTTGTGCTGGAGATTTATCTAAATACTTTGCATCTCAGAAAGGAGCATGAATGAATGAGTTGATGAATGAATGGAGCTACTTTAAATGGACAGACTAATTGAATGAGGCAGAACAGAGTCATTACAAAGGAGGAACAGAAGTAACTTTACATGTAGCATGAAATATTAATTTACAGCCAATTCCTCTGGGACACCTCTAAGCCCCATGGTCTTACCTTGGTGCTTGCTGCAGGGGCTTTGGTATTTGGCAGCTGCAGAAGCATCTTGGGAACACTCCAGACACCACTTCTCAGTGGAATGGATATAAACTGTGACCAACAAGCACAAGCTTCCTATTCTGTCTACTATATTTATAAATAATAAGCTACCAGGAGGCAGACCTTACTGTTGTTCTTAATGAATAGGTTTCAGAGTAAAACCCAACTCTCACCTTAGCGCATGCTAACCATTATATCTTGCATTGCCTTTTTAAGTTTCTATTCTTATGACTACATTGTAAATACTTTTCCAGTTGTTATGATAAAATATTCTGACAAAAGCAACCTAAGGAAGAAAGGGTTTATTGTGGCTCACAGTTCAAAGGTATAGTCATCCATTATGAAACAGCTGATCACATCACATCAACAATTAGGAAGCAGAGAGCAATGAATTCTTGTGCTTAGCTCGCTTTCTTTCTTTTTATGCATCCTAGGATTCCAGCCCTGGGAATGGTGCCACCCAAGTGATTAGGACTTCCCACCTCCATTAACCTAAGATAATTTTCCTCAGGTATGCCAAAAGGTTCATTTCCCAGATCACTCTAGATCTCATCAAATTAACAATTGAGATTAATCATTACATTACAGTATTATTTATTCCACTTTCATAGTCTGCTTTTCAGATCTTCATTTTTATTATTTACCATTTCCCATGTGCTTGTTTACCAATTTTGGTTGGCAAATGAGGTCATTTTTAGTTTTTTTTTCTCTTGTTTTGGTGGATGCAATTCTGATAGTGTTCCTCCGAATATATCTATGTTTTGATTTGACATATCTTACTTTGAGAAGTGTAATAATTGAATTTAAAGGTGTACTCAATGCTATTAAATGGCTGCAGATCTAAGGCCAAGAATACAAACTGCAGTAATGATTGAACAGCACTTGATCTTGCAGAAGTGAGGTTGGATATTGGGAGGGGGGGATTGCCTATAACTTGAAAATACAGTTTTGAATAAACATAATTGGAGGGGGACTAATTTGTGCGCAGCTACTGACTGCCCTTGGGACGCTCAAGTGGCTAGTGAACCTTACGCGCAGGCGATCGTGAAGGCTACTTAAGCCCAAACCGCAACATGCATCAATGGCATCCTCCCAGCACCTCCCAACATCTTCCACCTGGACCACCTTCTCATTGTCTGGACCCAGACCCAGACCCGGATCGCAGTCCGGTCCTCATTCTTGCGGGGGAGGTGCCTGTATCCTTCCTGTGGAACCAGGGAGGCCCATCTTCGCCTCTGCCTCTTCCAGCAAGGCGGACATCGAGAGATCAAAACCCCCGACAACCCTCGCCGCCCCCAAACCGGTTGTCTGACCCTCACCACTGCTATGCCGCTCCTCGTTGCTGCCGGGGTTACCACAGACGCTGCGGGCACCCCGCCCACTGAGATTAGATGATTGGCAGGGAAGTCGGCTGCCTAGCAACCAGCTCCTCCCCGCCTCTGGCCGCGGAGAGTGGTACCCGCCCGAGCTCCGCCCTCAAGTCTTCAGCATAAACGTCTAAGCATATGCCTTAGCGTAATTGAGCGGGGCTAAAGGCAGCGCCCCTAGTAGCGTACGGAAACCAGACCCTTTCGTGACACACACGACAGTGATTGACATCCTGGACAACGGAAACGAGCGCCGTCGCCGAGCGGGGGAGCTGATCGCGACAGGCACGGCGTGGGCGCCCTAGGCCGAGTGCAAGGAAGGCCCGGCGCGCCCGAAGGAAGAAGGACCCTCGCCCGGCCAGCTGCTGCCCGCCGCGGGCCGCGCAGCTTTGCTCCAGTGCGCGGTTCCTCTAGGGTCGCGGCCGTCGTCATGGCCGAGGTGAAAGTAAAGGTGCAGCCGCCCGACGCGGATCCGGTGGAAATAGAAAATAGGTGAGCCCGACTCCAGGCAGCGGCCCGCGCACAGGAAGAGCCCCGAGCGGGCTGCGTGCACGCGGCAGGTGACGGCGGGGTGCTGCGTGCCCCCCTGGCCCGGGGAGTGGACGCTTTAAGTTCTAGAAGTGTCGACGCCGGGCGACTTTTGCTAACCGGATTTTCTCAGATCCTGTTGAGAAAGCGAAGATGCACTTGGGTCGTGACGACAGCCCGTGCTTTTTTCTGGGCTATTTGAGGGGCGTATGTTGGAATCCAGGGTTGCTGTCACTAAGGGGGCTCCCACAACAGTGCGTTTGGGCAAAGTCAGGGCTCAGTCTGCAATTACAAAGCAACGTTAATCCATGTGGTTTCACCTGTTGCTCCAAAGCCTCTCCCAGTTTTATGCATTGCACTATGCCGTATTTCTAGGTTACTATGTAGTCCCGAAAGATCCCCCCAACCTCATCGCAGTTATGACGAATTGTTACCATAAAAACAGTTGGGTTTGTTAGGAGGAAATAATTTTATAAAGAGTTCACCAGTTATGGTGAATTCTTCTAACAGAACTTTGCTCCCCACCAGAAGCTTTTATATTTGCCTTCTGTTGACAGATTTATGACTTGCCCTTGTAATTAACTGTCTTGTCTTTATCCTTCCTTTACTGCCTTTTGAAGCAAGCAAACAAATGATAAATACTTTCCTTTCTAGAATTATAGAATTGTGCCATCAGTTCCCTCATGGAATCACAGATCAAGTAATCCAGAATGAAATGCCTCATATAGAAGCCCAGCAGCGGGCAGTGGCCATCAATAGACTGTTGTCCATGGTAAGACAAATCTAATAAGATCATGTAATTTCTTGTATATATTTTGATTGTCATTGCTTTCAGATCTGTAGTTGTGATGGTTGGGTTTATGTGTCAACTTGACTAAAAGATGAGATTCCTACATACCTGGTATACAATGTTTCCAGAATGTTCTGGAAACTGTAACATTTGACTTGACTAGCTGAATGTAACAGGTGGCGCTCTTTGGTATACATCGGCACTGTTCAGTGCTCGGGAAATTTAAACAGAACAAAAAGTACAGGAAAGTTGAGTTTTCTCCAGGCCCGTTTTTCTGCTTTGGAACTCTTAACTTTCAGGTTCCCACTGGGGTCTACAGCATTGTCTCTCTGGCTCTTAGGCCTATGCCCCACCTCTGTGCTAGTGACTTTCTCGGGTTTCCAACCTACAAGGACTTCTTCTCACCTTCTGTAATAAGCACTAATATCTTATACTATCCACCTTTGGATTTGTTTGTGAGTCTTCACACTGCCTGTTCGTTAAGTGTCACTCTTCCTGGCATCCCTCTCAGCTTTGGGGGGGGGCAGGAAGTTCCAGTGGAGTGTCAGCAGTACTGGGCCTTGAAGAAGTACAGCCTCAGCCCCAGGGATGTGACCTTGGGATTGCTCAGCAAAGCCCTGCTTCCTGGTTTTTTGTTTGTTTGTTTTGTTTTTTTTACCTTGCCTTCTTTTTCTTACCTTTCCTGTCCTTCTCAAGAACCTGGTGACTCAAATGTCACTTTCCTCCAGCTTTTGAAAAGTGTCCACCAAGTACTCCCATGCTCAAAACCTACTTATTTCTCCTTCCTTTGCCTATTATCAACTCTGTCTTCCTGAGAGTGTGTCATTGTGGTTTATTAGCAACTAGTTAAAACATTTCTATACTAGGCCTCGTCTGAGTGACTTTTTTTTTTTTTAAGTTGGCCAGCTTTGTATGATGTTTAAGAACTGTGGCTAAGGGGATTTTGTTACATCATTCTCTTCAACCGCGTGGCTGAGAGTTTGGCAAACTTCTTCCACAAAGTGGTAAATGTCATAGTTCCGGCTCTTTGCCATTTACCACTTTAGGCTCTGCGCACTATCTGGTTTCTGTCATAACTGTACCAGTATTTGTTGTTTTAACAAGAAGTAGCTATGGACACTGATGTGAAAATAAAAGAGAATGACTTTTTAAATTTTTTATTATTTTAATGTTTTATACATGATTATATAGAATTTATGATATTTTCACATCTTAATCCCAAATCCTGTCTTCCTTCCCCTTCTCATTACAACCCTTCTTCTTCCCTACTAGTCTCTCCTATTTTCTTGTCTTTTTGCATGAGTGGCTCACTGAATTTTATTTGGGTTGTCTTTGACGGCATGTGCCTCAGCACTTACTGAAGCATGAATTATATATCAGTGGGTAAAGCATTGAGGAAAGTATCTTTCCTCCTAACCTCCATCAGGATTAACCCTTGTCAATCCCTCAGGGAGGCGTGGGGGCTCTTGAGTTCTTTGCTTTCTAATGGTGAAATTTTGATAGGGCAAGTCCCAGGCAGGTCTTATGGAAATACATATAACTGCAGTGAATTCCTGGTTACAATAGCCTTGTTATGTCCAGAGGAACCTGCTCTTCAGGTTTTTACAGTCTTACTGTTCCCTCTTCACACATGTTCCCTGACCCTTGGGGTGAATGATTGAGTTAGATATCCTGTTCAGGGCTGAGCGGTCTACCATCCCTGATTTTCTGCACTTTTGTCAGTTGTGTTTTTCTTTAATAAATACTTTCTATTACAGAAGGAAGCTCTAGGTTAGTGCTGAGTGCTTCTTCAATTTATGGATGTAATGACCAAAGGGAATAACTATTTTAAAATAAAATTTTATTTATGAAAAACAAGAAGTGGGCTTGCTATCTCTGTTTTAGCTCAAGAAAAGAAAGTGTTAATTTCTATTCATTCCACCAAGGTGAAGAACTTGGTTCTAAGAACAGGGGGAGTGAG
Organism: Typhlomys cinereus; assembly: GCA_023101885.1. NCBI lineage: Eukaryota > Metazoa > Chordata > Mammalia > Rodentia > Platacanthomyidae > Typhlomys > Typhlomys cinereus. The sequence continues at coordinate 10,408,223 of JALPQD010000012.1, forward strand.
TAATACTCCTTTTTTCCCTCTTGGTGTTTTCTTTGTAACTGAAGATCATTCTTGGGCCCTCCTCCTCATTCAACAGCTCTGCACCAGTTACCCATTGGCAGTCTTAATGGCTGAAAACTGTAGGAAGTAGTAGAGTTGTAGGATTTTGAGCAAAGGGTGATTATTAATAAATCAATCAGTGTTGCTGATCTTAGTTTTTAGACAGTGTTCAAATTACCACCCCTACCTCCATTCCTACTCTAGTCTCTTCCTGCAGGTTTTTTGATTTTACCTGGTTTTCCCTGACCTCATGCCCCGCCAGAGCACCAGCTCGATCTGTCTTAAGTGCAAGTCTGATCGAATTGTGCTTGTACTACAAAACCTATGAAAACTAAAGATTAAAGTCCATACTCCTCGGTTTATTACACTGAGCTCCTACCCGCCTCACTAACTTTATCTTACCTACACTCTGCCTCATGAGAAACACTGTGATGTTTCATGCCTTAGCTCTTGGTGTTGTCAGAGGTTTTACCCTTTCTGCATAGTCACTAACTCCTTATTCTTCAAGAATCAGCTCTGAGGCTATTTTCAGGAAGCTACCCTGAGTCCTAGATTGGGCCTTTTCTCTAAGTGCCCACTCTTACCTCTCTTTAATGCCAAGCAGATAGCATTGAAATTAGCTGTGTGTCAGTAGTGTTCCTATACGAAAAGGGAACACAAGAAAGAGCTCTAGGTAATGCTACTGAGTCCTTACACCTCATCAGAGAGGAGGACCCAGAGGGAAGTTTGACATGCACACTAAAGGATGCTCCAGGAATAGTGGGGAGGGGGGCACTGGGAGAAAGGGGGGAAAGCAGGGGAAAGGGGGTCGGGGAGGGGCGGAGAGAGAGGAGGGGACTGGGGTACCTATTAAGTTTGTATGAGTGGAAAAAATAAATTAATTAATAAAAAAAAGAAATTAGCTGTGTGTTTTCTTTTTAGCATTTATATTTCGAGTTGGGGTATAGACCAGTGGTGAGAGCACTGGCCTAGCATACCCGATGCTCTCATTCACCACCAGTACTACTATAGCAGCAACCATAAGTCCTCCCTTCTAATAGCTGTCATAATGTGAGCATAGTACAGTGAATGTATAGGCTGAATAAATGGCATCAGGAGCTTCTGAACTGAGTTTTATGATCTTATTTGGTAAAAGTAGGGAAGAGAGGGTTTTGCAGGTCACACTATGTAAAATGGGGCCCCTCTCAGCCATGGTTTCCCAGAATTGCCTCAAGTCTGGTGGTTCACACAACCAGATTCTCCAAATGTTAGACCCAAGGCAATTCAAAAGCATTATAAAATATTCTTTTTCTTACTTTGAGTTCATTATATAAAAAGACCATTGCTGTGGGTCTTTTGTTGATTGGTTGACTTTTCTGCCTAATTTTTATATAATAAAAATTATGCTTGTTAGTAAATGTCTCATTAACTTTATAATTTTAGTCATGTGCTATTGAATATTAATGTATGTTTAATCTTTATATGAGTATTTATACAAATTACATCTATTCATTTTTTGTCTATTTACATAAATATACACGCTACTGAACAGAACATGTATAATTTCTGTATGTATTTTTATATGTTATTCTAAAACTGATTCCTAAAAGTTCTTTGTGCCTTGTCCAATTAGCCAAGCAAGGATCTAGTATATAGGACATTATATTAGTAGCCTAAAATATATTGAGATAGTCAATTTTTTAAACTTTTTATTTATTTTGTGTGCGTGCGTGTGTGTGTGTGTGTGTGTGTGTGTGTGTGTGTGTGTGTTTATGTGCATCAGAGGGCACTGTGTGTCTCTGTAGAGGACCAAGGGTGGCTTTGGTAGAGATAGTCAAGTTTTAAAAACTACTTTGTATGTGATGTGTAAGCAGAAACAAAGGTCTCAAGTGATGAACTGACAAGGAAATGTGGAACATAGTTTAGTCTGTATCATAAAAATATTAAAAATTGTGTTTAGAAAAAAGTGTTTAATGCTTATCACTGAACTTGGACATATCTCTAAAACAACTGACCACTGTTTTCTATTTAAAAAAACAAAAACTTTAGGGTCAGTTGGATCTCTTACGGAGTAACACAGGCCTTTTATATAGAATAAAGGACTCTCAGAATGCTGGGTAAGCACTTATTTTTTTAATTTTAAGGAAATTTTGATTATTACAAAACTAATGTATGTGTAGAAAAAAAACTACAGAGTATGGGATATGGTAATGCACATCTCTAAACTTGGCACTTGGGAAATGGAGACAGGAAGAGCAAGAGTTCAAGACCGTCCTTAGCTACATAGTGAGTTTAAGGCTAACTTGGACTACATGGGACTGTCTCAAAAAATAAAAAAACAAAAAAACTAAAGCAAAATTACACAACAGAATTAAATGTAGTGGCACACACCTATAATCTTGGCATTTGGGAGCCTTAGGCAGGAGGATCATCAATAAGCTACTCTGGCCTGGATTATATGATCTTCCTTCAAAAAAAAGTCATAACTCCATCTCATATATCATCATCCTTGCTTTGTGTTATGTGTTCCATTTCCCAGAGAAATTGTTCTTAATGATTTGGTATATATTCTTGTAGATTTACATACTCATAGATGATTATATATATTTATATATAATCTATTCTTTTTCTTTTTTTAATAAAACTGATCATGCTATCCATACTGTTTTGTAACTTGTTTCTTTCACTTACTGTATCTTGGACATCTTTTCATGTGGGTACATACAGCTCTGTCTCATTCTTTTTAAGGTAAGCCCTTCTTTTGGTAAATAAGTCAGTGTGATAACCTTGTCTAATTAACCTCAGTAGTCATCTAGATAATTTAATAGCCCATGTCTTTTCATTTTTTTTTAAACTCTGTTTTATTCTTCCACAGTAAAATGAAGGGATCAGATAACCAAGAAAAGCTGGTATATCAAATCATAGAGGATGCAGGGAATAAAGGTGAGGATATGAAGGATGAAGCAAAAGACCCTATGTCTTGGGACTGGGTGTGGGACGTGGAATTGTAGCTTCCTAGGACACAGCCTTATGTGTAGATGTGCTTGCTGTTGCCTTGAAAGAAGACATACATTTAACCACGCATGTGCTTACAGGACCCCCGAGAGTGATGGCCTTGTTTTGGGACTGGTTAGAACTATGTGACCAAGAATGGAATTCCGAATCACATAAATGAAGTCAAAACCAAGGGTTTTCTTTTTTCACTTTTCTCACCTTTTAGCTTTTTCACTGTCTTAATCCATCTTCTATTGCTATAGCAAAATACCATAGACAGATTAATTTTATAAAGAAAATAATTTCTTACAGTTTTTATAGTCCAAGGGCTGCATAAATTAAAGTACCATATTGCTGATAGGGTTCTTTGCAGTGTAAGTTCCCTTTAAGAGGTTTGTCTTGTGTTTGTTTTCTTCTAGCATTGCTGCCAAGGATTAAACCAGGGTCTTACATGTGCTGGGCAAGTGCTTTACCACTGGGCCATGTCCCCAGCAAGTTTTCACATTTAAAACAAAGCCATTCATGCAGTAGCCTACCAATCCATGACATACATGGCCTGGTCACCTCCCAGAGGTCCATCTCTTAATATAATTAACATTTGACTTTGGGAGTTAAATTTTCAGCACATGAAATTCGAGAGATACATTCAAACCATAGCAATAACTTGAATAAGTTAATTCACTTTTTTTTATTATTTATTCAATCGTGCATGTGTGTGTGTGTGTGTGTGTGTGTGTGTGTGTGTAGAACCATGGATGAATTTGGGAATCACCATGGACCGCCTCCATCTCCTCTTGCTTACTCTGCCCGGGGATTCACAGGCTCCGCCCTACCAGGACCAGAAACACAGGCCGCCCCCGCTTCTGTCTGGCATTTATACGTGGGGTCTAGGATCCGAACTCAGGACCTTCCGCCTGCAAGGCAGAGGCTTAACCCCTGAGCCACTTCTCCAGCCCCAGTTAATACACTTTGAGCGTCTTAGTTTTTTTCATGTTATCTTTAAATTGTAGATAAAAACACTATGGTTCTTCCAAGAACCAGAAGGATGCATGGTGTAACATGGCATTGGCTTGGCATTGTCTCAAGACAGCCATACTTCTCTTTCTGTCCCTCTGGAATTGTGTCAAGTCAGACATGGTGGCACACACCTGTAATGCCAACCCTCAAGAGGTTAAAGCAGATGTTTCAGGTCAGCATTAGCAAGATATTGAGTTTGAGGACAGCTTGGCTATCTGACGAGATCCTTTCTCCAAAAAAAAAAAAAAAAAAAACTGTATAGAAATTGCAGTTACACTTAACGATCTATTTTAGTCATTGATACTAGCTTGAAAAATATGAAATGACCAATCATGAAATTATATAGTCAATTGTATATGTGCTAGTTACATTAACATTTTAAAAATTGTTTTAAAGTAATTTTTAAAACAAAACAAAAAACTCTTCCTAGCTCTTTTTCTTTATTGGGAAGAAAATAAAGTGAAAAGAAATTTTCTTTTCCATTTTTGTTCAGGATAGCACTTATTGTTGTGATGCATAGTTGGATGTGTTTTTGAGTCCCTGTGAGCACATGAGTATGGAGGCTCAAGATGGATAGCCGCAATCATCTTCATTCGCACTTTCACATTACTCATTTTGAGGTAGGGTCTCTAATCAAATCCAGAGGGCTGATAGGGCTAGTCTTGCTAACCAGCTTGCTCTAAGGACTCGAAGTCTCTGTGTCTGTACTCACACAGCATTTACCTAGGATTAGTGAACTGAACTGCAGTACCCACATAACAGGCACTTTAACCACTGAGCCTAACCTGCTGACCTAAGTAACAATTTATTGTTGGGTTTTATTTACTTGACCTCTTGAGACAGGATCTCAATATGAGGATGAGGTGTCATCATTCTCTTTTTGCCTTATCCTCCTGAGTGATGGGATTAAAGGCATGTGCCATAACACAACTAAACAAAATATTTTTTGTAGGTATTCCCTTTCCACTTACTCCCTTTCTACCATGTTAACTGTTTGCTTCTTTGAAGGAAAATCAACCACAATGGATGATTAGTGGATGGAGGAACCACAAACTTAGTTTTCTATGCCACAAGTACAGTGTTATCTAAATAGATGACATGCATTTAAACACTCAACTAAGTAGGTTTTTTTGGTTTATATTTCCTCTAGTTTGAGGATGTCAGATGATCAAATCAAATTTAAGTTTCTTTTTCACCTTTGCAGTCTAAAGTAAAAATATCAGACTATGGAGAGTAAAATGGATGTAAGAGATGATATAAGTTAATTCAATAGTATTCATTTTTTTTATTCCTTTATCCAAACAAAGTCCTTTTAATTGCCACTGGGATTCCAAGAAATTTCTAGTTAGAATGTAAAGCATATGCTTGATATCTTATCTACTGTTGTTTCTGCATTTAAATTTTTTTTTATCTTTAAGCTCTTAAATTTCCTAAAATATACTTACATAAAACTTTTTTAAGGGCTGGAGAAGTGGCTCAGGGGCTAAGCCTCTGCCTTGCAGGCAGAAGGTCCTGAGTTCGGATCCTACACCCCACGTATAGACTCCGGGCGGAAGCGGGGGCGGCCTGCGTTTCTGGTCCTGGTAGGGCGGAGCCTGTGAATCACGCAGCAGAGTAAACAAGGAGAAGATGGAGGCTGTTCATGGTGGTTCCCGAATTCATCCGTGATTCTACACACACACGCATACACGCACAATTGAATAAATAATAAAAATAATTAAAAAACATTTTTAAAAAAATATTTATTTTATGTGTGTACTTGTATCAGAGGGCACTGTGTTCCCTGTGGAGGACCAAGGATGGCTTCAGGATTGCTTTTACCTACCTCCTCTTTGGTTCGCTCTGGAATTTCCCAGACTCCACCCACCAGTGCCAGAAGTGCAGGCTGCACCATTTCTGCTGGGCGTTTTTATGTGGGATCTGGGATCCGAACTCAAGACAGAGTTTTGACTGTGAGACAGAGTCTTAACCCCTGAGCCATCTCTCCAGCCCACGTAAAACTTTTTGTTAAAGAATTTCTTACAACTTTATTTTGTAGTTTAGGAATAGAAACAAAAACCTGTAAATATCATAGTTCAACTTACTTTATATTTTTACAGGAATATGGAGCAGAGATATTCGATACAAAAGTAACTTGCCGTTAACAGAAATCAACAAAATTCTAAAGAATTTGGAAAGTAAAAAACTTATCAAAGCTGTTAAGTCTGTAGCTGTGAGTATTTTTTTCTTTTTTCCTTCCAAATAGTCACCTAGATAAGCGGGTTTTCAGGCTTTTGTCCTTTAGTCCATGCTACGATTTAAGATAACTGTTAAGAGACAAAAGATTTAGCTTATATTGGACTGACTTGAAAATGTACCTGTCTACTCAACTATTGATGTCTTATAATTCTAAACTTTAGAACTTTGTTTTACAGTAAAGAAATTTTGGAGCCATGAATAATTTTCCTAGTTTTTGTTTTGTGTGAGATAGTTTGCTTTATCCTAGCATATTAGCTTATTCAAGTGTTTATTGAGTGTTTGGAGTTTGTCAGGTGTTGCGCTCGATCCCTAGGATGCATTAATGAGCAAGTCAGAGAAAGATCCTCGTCCTAGCATGGTATCTTTGTATTACATTTGTGTTTTTCCTTTTTCTCAGCCTGAAATAGTCAGTAATAAAAAGAAATGAGTAGTTGTGTAACAACATGGCATAATCTTAAATGCTTGTTCAATGAAAGAAGCTACTCTGAAAAGGCTATCTAGTATATGATCCCAACTCCGGGACACTGTAGAAAAAGACAAAACTGTAGTATAAAGATAAACAGATGCCAGGTCCTGGGAGTGGGGTGATGAGGGAAGCTGGAGAGATGAAACTCAGGAGATGTTTTAGGGTGACAAACTGTTGTGTGTAATAAAAGCGTTAAGTGTGTTTTGAAACCTGTAGACACTTTCATCACGGAGCATATATTAATGTGCAGAGAGTTTTTTGTTTTATTTTGTTTTGAGAGAAAGGTCAGGCAATATATACCAGACTGGTTTTGGGTTCAGAATCTTTGTGCTTCAGCCATCTGCATGCTGGGATTTATAAGTGTGCACAGTCATTTCACATTATAAAAATATGCGCATGCTAGAGTGGAAAGCAAAATATAATAAAACAAACTATATGAGTTAACAGAATGTTACACTGTAGAGGGTGGAAGAATGGGTAGTGGCCTAAGCCCCTTTCCAAGTGAGTGGTGTCTGTAACACCACAGGCAGAGAGTAAACTTGAACACCGGCTGTACCACTGAAGTTCTTTCCCACCATAGTTCTGCTCAGCACTCTGCTCCTACTATACACATACATTAGAATTGTTGCAGTTACTCTGCACGTTGCTGATAAATTCATGACCAAATTGCATAAGGGAACAAGGGCTTTTATTTTGGCTTATGATTGTCTAGTTACAGTTTCTTGCCCAGCTTGGCAGGAGAGCTCACATCAACATCAAGGGCCAGGAGACCGGCCAGACCATGTCCACAGGACTGCTGAGAGGGACAGTTCTCACTCACCAGATCAGCATGTCTGGCCATGTATAAAGGAGAATGCCAACTTACTCGATCAGTTCCCCCCACCTTAATCACCTGCCAGGGACTTGCCCTACCCACGGCCTGGGCTGAGTCTTTTCCATCAATTAGTCTCCTGCAGGCTTGCTCAGGGCTTAACTCACCCACTCACTCTTTACAAATGTGCCCAGAGTGCAAACCCTCAATCATCAAGTTGACACCTATACCTGACTAGGACAAAAATTAAACATCTGTATATATGAGGTAGGGGACTGGCTTTGTTGTACCACTGCCTTCCTCCCAAGATAGTCCTCACTTTAGATGTCAGTCACAAGTGAAGTAGCTCCATCTTTGAAATAATTCTGTTTGTCTCCAAGTATTCCAAAGTATAAACCTTAATGTTTTAGAAGTTTAGTATTTGGAATGGTTATAAACAATGCAAACTATGCTTGTTTTTTCCTAGGCCTCCAAAAAGAAAGTATACATGCTCTATAACTTGCAGCCAGATCGATCGGTGACTGGTGGAGCTTGGTACAGTGACCAGGATTTTGAATCTGAATTTGTTGAGGTGCTTAACCAACAGTGTTTCAAATTTCTACAAAGCAAGGTGAGACATGACTACAAAAACATCATCGCAAAGTCCTTTATTCAAAAGGGCTGGAGAGGGCTTCCTTGCCGCTTACAGATTGCATGTCTGGAGTCTTGAGTTCTTTTCTGGATTTCTCTAGCCCTTCATGGATTCGGTGTCTAGAGTCTTGGATTCCTTTCATTTCCCTGCCCCTCAGAGATTTCATGCCTGGAGTTTGTGTGCTCTTGCGACTCTCTTGCCCCTTCCAGAGTCCATGTCCATGAGTTCCATTCTTTCTCTCCTCTAATAAACTGGCATTAATCCTCCACATGTGTTCTGGTTTCAATCTTTGACTCCTGAACACAAGAACCTGGAGACATGAAACCCCAGACCAACATCAACCTGAGCTTGATTCCTGGAGCTTATATGGTGGAAGCAAACAACCACCTTTGACCTCTAACTTCTATACACATGTACATACATCCCACACAATAGTATTAAAATAAAAATTAAAAGATAAGATTAAAGAAAAAAGACTGGAGCGATGGCTCAGGATTGAGACTATGCCTCACAAGCCTCATAAGCCTCACAAGCAGAAGGTTCTGAGTTTGGATCCTGGGACCCATGTAAAAACTCTGGACAGAAATGGTGGCGGCCATGCACTTTGTGCTCTGGAAGGTGGTAGAGCCTGGGAAATCCCAGAGTAAGGCAAAAAGGAGGTGGAAACAATCCCAGATGACTCCTAAAGTTCCCTTAGGTTTCCACAGGCATACATGGGCCTTCCCATACACATGCATGCACGCATGCAAAAAAAAAAAAAGTTACCCATGAAAGATATTTAGTCTTGTATTATTTTATAAGGTTGAAAATACGGAAGTTGGTTGGGGCTGGAGAGGTGGCTCAGGGGTTAAGCCTCCACCTTGTAGGCAGAAGGTCCTGAGTTCAGATCCCAGATCCCACGTATAGACGCCAGGCGGAAGCGGGGGCAGCCTGTGCTTCTGATCCTGGTAGGGCGGAGCCTGTGAATCCCGGGGCAGAAGGAGGTGGAGGCGTCAATGTGGTTCGCGAATTCGTCCGTGGTTCTACACATACACAGACACACACACACACACGCACATACACATGCATATGCACACAGTTGAATAAATAATAATAATAAAAAAATTTAAAAAAAAAAGAAAATACGGAAGTTGGTTATTTTTCCCAAGGAAAATCTGTTTTGTTGTTGACTCAGTGATCATTGCATTTACAAAGCACTTACTAGCATTGTTTCAATCCCCACAGGCAGATACAGCGCGGGAAAGTAAACAGAATCCAATGATACAGAGAAATAGTTCTTTTGCTTCATCTCATGAGGTGTGGAAATACATCTGCGAACTGGGGATCAGTAAGGTCAGAACTTACTTTTTCACCCTGTCAGCATGTGTTCTTCCTCACAAGGCTGTAGCTGTCAGTGTGATCCAGATGTGTGACCCAGCCCTGCTTTCAGTCGGTACCCATGCACATTCTGCAAAAAACCCAGCTGGGGAAAATACTGTACTCAGCTGTGGGCAAAGGCAATTGTGTTATCTCACTCTGGCTGGACTGTTCTTGGGCTTGGGACCTAGAGCAGCAGAGTGCAGGCCTGTAGTACCTTTCACCACTCAAATCAACTGTTCTGATGGGTGCCTGATGGCCTCTGGGACAGCTGAGTGTGCTACGACAGCAGTGTCCTTCATTGATATTTTCTTGCTTGTGAGATGTGGTGTCATCTTTTTGGAGACCTTTCCATACACGAACTCTGATACTTTTCAAGATCAGAAAAAAAGCCAAAAATGGTACTTGAGCAAGTCATTTTCTGTTCCTGGGCCCCAGATTTCTTTTATTTTTTTTTTTTTTATAAAGAACTAGAAACTAGAATTATTTAATATCTAAGACATCTTTCTACTGATCAAACATTTTAAGGATCTCAATAGATTATAGGGAGGGAGGTTTTGTTTCATTTTATTGCTTATGTATTAGAAATTGAACCCAGGGCACATGCCAAGTAAGTGCTCTACTACTGAGTTTTATTCTAAGCCTCTTTTGTCATTTTATTATGTCTTTTGTCTCATATTCCCTCCTTTCCTTAAAAGTTTTTCCAAAGAAATGCTACTTTATAAGACTTCCAGGGTTTTTCAGAATAATGACGTTAGAAGTATTAAGAGGGCATGGGGTGAGCCTCTGTCCCTAGTGCTTCAGTGGTTTGTGCTGACCTGGCCTGTTCACTTTTTGCCCTTTCCATGACTTTTTTCGGGCAAGCAACTTCTCCACTTTGCTGAGTAGTCATGATACTTAGAATGTTTTCTTGTCCTTTATGCATTCTTTCTGATGTTCCCTTTTTAGGTAGAGTTGTCCATGGAGGACATTGAAACCATCTTGAATACACTCATTTATGATGGCAAAGTGGAAATGACTATCATCGCTGCAAAAGAAGGCACAGTTGGCAGTGTAGACGGACACATGAAACTGTATAGGGCAGTCAACCCAATTCTCCCACCCACAGGCTTGGTCCGGGCACCCTGTGGACTCTGCCCAGTAAGTGGAAACTGCCTTAGTTTACCCCTTTATCACCACCATCAGTTGTAAATACCACATAGAAAAACAGAGCTCACACACCCAGTTTCTCACCCTTAAGTTTGACAAGAGCTACTTAAATCTCCACAGACCCTGAATGAATAGGGCTTGTTTTACATTCTTGGAATAATCATGTTAAGGACATGCAGTTTCCTGTATTTCACCTATGTAGGGCAGGAAGTGAGGTTTGTCAAGAAGCTGCAATGAGCCAGGCATGTTCCTAATGATTCTCTGTATGGTCTTATTTTAATCCTAGTGGCGTTATTTCCACTGAAGAGTGAGGGTGGAACTCAGTGGCAGAATATGTGATTATCATCCACAGAGCCTCCCACCTTCAGATTTGATCAGCATCAAAAACAAAGAAGAATGTGGGAACTTGGGCTTGGGGAGAGCATTTAACTCAAAATTCACTATCAGCAGTGAACCCCAGAGATAATGTCTTCTTCCCAGTTTCACTCACCTATTTCCAGGTGGTTTATAAGCACTGTACTGATGTTCTGAGGCAACTGCAGAAAGCAAGCGGCCCTCCCCATACTGTGCATTCATGTCTCTGGGCCGCTACTCTGTTTCATATTTCATTGTGCTAGCCTTTGACCATACACTTAAGCTGGCTCTCTGACCCAGTTTAGCTCCTAGACAAAAGGCCAACACAGTGGGACTTCTACTAAGCACTCTTTGTAAAAAAGAAGAAAGCTGGGCTGGAGAGATGGCTCAGGGATAGGCCTTTGCCTTGCAAGCAGAGGGTCCTGAGTTCAAATCCCAGATCCCATGTACAAACGCCGGGTGGAAGGGGGGGATTTCTGGTCCTGGTAGGCGGAGCCTATGAATCCCCGGGCAGAGCAAAAGAGGAGGTAGAAGCAGTCCACGATGATTCCCGAATTCATCTTTGGTTCCACACATATATTCACACACACACACACACACACACACACACACACACACATACACACACACAAATTGAATCAATAAAAAAAAACTCATTAAAAAAAAAAGGAAGCTAAACTGAAACAGCCATATGTTCAAAACAAGTGTACAACGTGTACAACTCCCTTCCTACACTTCTGTGCTGCCTGCTAATGCCTTTACCAGCAACAGTGGGTGACAGTCACCTCTATCCTATATTAAAAAGCTCCTGATTAACCATACCAATATAAAGCAGGCTCGTGCCATTATGTTCTCAAATACAATCTGTATCTTTTTCAACTTGAAAGAATTAAAAAAAATACTGCTTTAAATAAATGGATTTTGGATATTTTGAAATTTTAGTTTTAACATAAACTGTTCTTTTTTCTTTTTAAGGTTTTTGATGACTGCCATGAAGGTGGTGAGATATCACCATCTAACTGTATATACATGACCGAGTGGCTTGAATTTTAATAGGAGCTGTGAACTGTATTGACATTTGGCAAGTGGAGTTATTTTGAGAGCAGATAATTCAAGATGAAATACCAGATTTCTCTGAAAACATACTTTACAACAATGGATACTGACTTGCTGCTGAGAATATATATTTACTCATGAAGACGAAATTTTTAGTCAATAGACTATAAAAGATTAATAATGAAATCTATTTTCTTCAGTCAACCAAGTACTTGGAAGCTCTGAAGACCATTATCTTTTGAAGTTTTTGAGACTTGATGGTTCAAAGAAAAAGATGGCAGCAAACCTATATTGACCAAGTACTGTGATAAAGGCTAGACCTTAAAGATGTTTATTTTAAAGTTATTTATTAAGGTCTTCTTTGAAAACTGTTCATACTGGGTTTATTGCCACTGTTTTTCGTTTTCAGTTTTGTTGAAGATTTGCAGGTGGTGCAGGCAGGACTGGCACAGACCTGGGAATGCTCCAGAACCTGGATGTGAGGAGAATGGACATCCCTTGTCTGCACTCTGGAGTCCTTTCACGTCAGCTTCCCCTCAGAGGCTGCGCCGTCCTGCCTCCTACCACCACATGCTGTTGTCCAGGAGATGTTTCCAGGATGTAAATGTCAGCGATCATTTCCTTTTAAAGAGGGTATTTTCACTGTTGCTCCATCGTTAATCGTTAAGTTTCACTGTGTGAAACACAAAATTGTTATTTGCCAGAATTTTGCTCCAGGTTATTATATTATTCAATGCCTGCAGTGTTTGTGACCTTCCCCATACCAGCAGCAAATTCAAGCATGGTGGGCCTTTAAAGGTGACAGACAGGGTGAGATCCTCTTAAATGTGGCGCCCTTAAAAAGAGACTCAGAGTCCCCTGCTTCCCTTGCTTGGAAACACACAGGGAGAAGAACTGGGGTAAGCCCTCCTCAGGTACCTCTCCTGATGGCACCTTGATCTTGCACTTTCCAGCTTCCAGAATCAAGAAAAATAAATGTTCATTTTTATAAACCAGCAATCTACAGTGTCCTGTTATCACAGACAGAAAGGAATAAGAAATATTATTAAAGGAAAGTTAAAACAAAAACAGACCATTGTCTCCATGTAAGTCTCTATCCAAGCCAATAAAGCAGCTTGCTGCACTCCTGCTGAGGGCTGCGTCACAGTATGAGATGGTATGACACCATTTGAGAGATAAGTGAAAGCCAGCTTACTAAACCAATTTTTATCAAATAAGTTCTGTGGCCAGCAGTTCAGGACTAGCATTTAATGGTACCAGCTTGTAACAAAGATCTTTTGACATAATTGGATTGGATAAGATTCAGAAGGCTCAGGAAACCTGACACTACTGGGAGCTTCTTGTACATCTCTAGTGAGGGCTAGAATAGTAACAATGTCACTCTCCTTGTAACCTACCAGGCCTAAGTAACAACAAGCACCAGACTTACATAACAAGAAAACTGAATTTGAAGGATAGCTATGAGTAAAAGGAACCAGTTTATTTTCTAATGCATTGTATCTTTTTTAAAAGTTTTCATCCAGATAAAGTCTTACTTTAATCCACACTGGCCTGGTTGGTCCTGAACTTGTGCAAGCCCTGTGTTAGCCTCCCAAATGCTTAGAGGCTCTAAGCCATGTGCCTAGCTTTATAGCTAGATTTTTATTTTTAAAAAAATTTTTTATTATTTATTCAATTGTGCGTGCCCTACCAGGACCGGAAACGCAGGCCGCTCCTGCTTTCATACGTGGCGTCTAGGATCTGAACTCGGGACCTTCCACCTGCAAGACAGAGGCTTAACCCCTGAGCCATTTCTCCAGCCCCTGTAGCTATATTTTTAAAAACTTGCAATCCATGGCTAAATACATTCATTCCCTTGCCTCACTAGAGACCCTGCTAGCATGTTTATTCTGAATATTAACTGGAAGTCAGGTAAATACAGAGTTCTATATTTGTGTTGCATAGTAAAATAGATTTTCCTACAGAAATAAAGGGATCAAAACAAACTTGATACCACCAAAAAGTCAAATTGTAGATGAAGTCCAATGCATAGTTTTCCATTTAACATTAGGTATTTTGATCTGAAAACAAGTGTCACCATTTGTTTAATAGTGACCTGCAGACATGAGAGTCTAGTCTCTTGTTTTAGTGGTGATGTCGATTCTTAATATAAAACTTCTATTTAGTCTAGCATGAATACATTTCACAGAGTGTTTTTATGATAATCAACTAAGGTAATAATTAGCCAAACAGAACTAAATTCAGAGATGGGGAGGATATAGCTCAATGGTAGAACATTTGTCTAGCAAGGTCCCTGGCTTGACACTTAGCACCACAAAAGAGGGAAAATATAATTTTAAATTCACTTTGTGTTGCAGTTGAGGGAAGAATGCAAAACCTGTACCTGTACCCGAGAGCAGTGCGTTCTGATATCTCTTTGTTTTTAAGACAGGGTCTCATTATGTATCCTAGGCTAACTTTGAACTCACACCTTCTCCCACCTCTACTGCTGGGATGGCAGGCATGGGCCACAGCATCTCGCCAACTACTGTTTTCTGTAAAGATAGAAATACTCTATATTTGCTTCCTGAGAAATAACCACTAGGCACCTGTCAGCACTTGAAACTGCCTCACATGACTCAGGAACTGAAAGTGGGGCCAGGCAAGATGGTTTAGCTGCTGCTTGGGCAATGTAGCTCAACAATCATCTCAAAGTTGCTCACACATAGGAATCAACATCAAAATTACTGACTTATCAACTGAGTACATTTGGTTATTTCCCCCCCCCTTAGAGGAAAATAAGTTACTGTGAGTATTGTTATTTGTATAAAATAATTTTTGTAGTTTTGTTGTTTTGCAAGCAGGCACTTCATCTGGTGAACCATCTCATTAGCCCAGTTTATTTATTTATGTATTAATTTATTTTGCCTTCAGAAAACAAAGCAGAGTACAGTGTTAGGAATTCCAAATAATTCAAGTAGAATCAAACTTGGATTATAGATTTGGTCCAATCACTGCTAACCAGCCTGTTTATATTATTTATTAAAAAAATTCCTGGATGTATCTAACTTTTTAAACATCTTGTTTAAATTTGTTTTAAATATTATCTAAATATAGAAATAATACATTTCAGTGTAAGATGCAGTAGTATGGAAGTGGATAGATGAGGTCCCTTCATATCCTGACCAGATTCTCATCCTTCAGATGCCTGCTAGTGAAAATGTAGACTCCTGACTATTTTTGTCTGATTACATTTAGAAATAAAATTTTTAAAAAACCTTTTCATATTTGAACAGTTTCTCTGCACTCCTTCTAGGGATAAAAATGGAAAAAACCATATTTCTGTCCAAGTCAGGGTCTGCACATCAAGTGTAAAAACATTGGAAACTGTCCAAGGCAATACTTATACATCACAACAGCCTGGAATGTTGGGAAATGAGAAACTTCTTTTTATTGAGAGAAAGGTGTACACATGCATCATGTGGGCTTCTTGGGCTACAACTCAGATCACCTGGTTTACAATCAGGTGCCTTACCCGCTGAGCTATCTCACCAGCCCTTTTTTATTACTATCAAAGTACATCATAACCATGAATGAAATGGCATAGTGAAACCATTATTTTGTACACTTAATATATGTTAATATAAAGAATTCATTAAAAGGTTTTTTTGAGGAAGAGAGCAGTTGTCAGAAGAAAAATCTTGGAATGCTGCTTGAAAGACATTTTTATAAATTAAGAGGTTGTACTCTTTATGGAATAGAGCTTCCACTTTGGAAAACTTCTTTTTAAAGATACTTGTAGTTTTATAACAAAAACCAGCTTGTTCCCATGTTTTTTACCTCTTGTGATTAAGCTCTGGATTCCACTGCTGACACTCCTCAAATGAATGGAATGGCTAAACTGTAAGTCCCTTATCAATTGGGAAAATCCTGCTACAGTGCATAGTACTTCAGGAAGACTTAACTTCTTGTAAATTAATGTGGATTAAAACTGCTCTGCTTTTTCAGGCACTTTTAGAATTTAACTGGATATTGCATGTCTAGTAATTGTGTGGCAATAGATGTTATTACTGTACCCTGTCCTGGGGTGTAAATAGTAGGACTCAGTCTGACTATTCTGGTACTTTTAGCATAGACTTTATCACGTTAACTAGTTCATGAAACTCTGTGTTCTGAAAATGACCACGATCAGTGAATTTGTACAACTTGGCTTCCAGCCTATCTGCCACTTCTTGTTGTTCCTTCCAGGGGAGGAAAGGGTCATCTGTGGAGCCAAACTGCACGATGTGAGGACAGTTGGCCTTGATCTTCTCCCACTGCCAGGGGCGACTGAAGTACCCTATAGGAAGACATAACAGGTTGTCAATGTCTATGAAAAACTATCCAAGATATCTGAAAATATCTAGCGAGGACCCTAACAGATGCAAAACATCAGAGCCTATGTGTGAGTGAGGAGTGGTCTTTTTTTGTTTGTTTGTTTTCAGATCTGTAGGGCCCTAATAGCTACTTGTGAAGAAAGTAAAGGTTCTGATAAAAGTCATGTCTCAGGGTCAATTCTAGACTTTGGATAGGAAAGAGGTTTGACACATCTCTAAGGACCTAACTTACATCCAGAGGTAGGTGGCAAACCTTTCTTTGCTATCAGGTTTTTTTAGACCAATCTGAAAGAGTAACTGTTTTATAACTCGGTCATCTACCCTGAGTGTAGGAAAGAGCTTTCCTGGGATTTAGCATTCAGACTTACCACTTGCACGCTCATTTTCATCTCCCAAGTCTGACGTGTATGCAGACACCAATACAATAGCATACACACGATGTGTTTCTGCGTACCTGCAAAAGGAAGGGTGGTGTCACCTAATGTGTAAGGTTATATCTGATCACCAAGTCACTAAGCTACTTGAAAAATCAGCTGATGTAAGCTTGTAGAAAGCACATAGCATGTGCCACAGAGAACAGCAAGAAAACTGCAGAGCTACAGTCCTGCCTTGTTCGCTCGATGAGCTGCTAATAAAAAAAAATGTGGGGGCTGGAGAGGTGGCTCAGGGGTTATGCCTCTGCCTTGCAGGTGGAAGGTTCTGAGTTCGGATCCTAGACCCCACGTATAGACGCCAGGCGGAAGCGGGGACGGCCTGCGCTTCTGGTCCTGGTAGGGCGGAGCCTGTGAATCCCTGGCAGAGTAAACGAGGAGGTGGAGGCGTCCATGGTGGTTCCCGAATTCGTCCGTGGTTCTACACACACACACACATACACCCACACACACACGCACATGCGGGCACATACATACGCACACACGCACAATTGAATAAATAATAATAAAAAAAAATTTAAAAAAAATGTGGCTGGCTCAGTGGTAGGAGTGGTTGCTTGCCTAGCATGGATGAGACCCTCAGTTCAATTTCCACTACTGTAGGTTTTTTGTTTTTTTGCATGTGTGTTTTACATGTATGTTCAAGAGCACATGCTGGAGTGTATGTGCCTGTGGAGGCCCAAGGGTGACATTAGGAATCACCCTGGATTGTTTCTACTTATTGCTTTGCTCTGGGGTTTCCAGACTGCCTTTCAGGGCTGGAATGCAGGCCACTGCCATACCTGCTTGGCATTTTTACGTGGGATTTGGGATCTGAACTCAGGACCCTCTGCTTGTGAGACAGGCTTTAATCTCTGAGCCATCTCTCTACCCTTCCAGTACTGGTTTTTTTTTTAAAGCTTTTTTTTTTATTATTATTTATTCAATTGTATGTGTGTGTATGTATGTGTGTGTAGAACCATGGACGAATTGGGGAACCACCATAGACGCCTCCACCTCCTTGTTTACTCTGCCCCAAAATTCATGGGCTCCGCCCTACCAGGGCCAGAACCGCATGCTGCCCCGGCTTCTGCCTGGGGTCTAGGATCCGAACTCAGGACCTTCCGCCTGCAAGGCAGAAGCTTAACTCCTGAGCCACCTCTCCAGCCCCCCCCCCACTTCCAGTACTGTTTTTGACATGTGCATTCATCCATTTTTTTTTAAATTATTATTATTATTTATTCAATTGTGCGTGTGTGCGTATGTATGTGTGCGCGCATGTGCGTATGTGTGTGTGTAGAACCACGGACAAATCGGGAACCTCCATGGACGCCTCCACCTCCTTCTGCCCCGGGATTCACAGGCTCTGCCCTGCCAGGACCAGAAGCGCAGGCCGCCCCTGCTTCCGCCTGGAGTCTATACGTGGGATCTGGGATCCGAACTCAGGACCTTCTGCCTGCAAGGCAGAGGCTTAACCCCTGAGCCACGTCTCCAGCCCCATTCATCCACTTTTAATGTGCATTGGCATTACTTGGTTGGTCAATATGCAGATTCCCAGGTTCAGCTCCATAGCATGTACTTCAGAGATATGGGATGAAAACCTGGAAATCTGCATTTTATGGCATGTTGTCTCCAAACCCACATGACTACTGCAAATTGTAAACCATATTTTAACATAAATGTACAATCAGAAATATACTTCCATTACCACCCATTCCACATTGTGTCATATTGTACGCCCCCCCCAAAATTGACTCCTTAAAAGACGAGTATAAGTCTTATTGATCTTGTATCTTTCCAGCCTAGAACACCACCCTGCATGTAGACCACTAGCTTACTATTTGCAGACACTGAGCAAAGACTAATGAAAAATGTGAGACAGTCTTTGAAGAGGCACTTGAGCCAGGAAATATTTAGGGTTAGAATTTCAGTCTTGGAGCTAAACTTCTTTTCTCCAAGTTGGTTACATTCAGAAACATCAAACCTACAGAAAACACAAAGAACAAGGACCCAGATTCATTAGATTTGCAATGCTTTATCCTTTTTGGTATATGTCCCTTACGAATAACCTCAGTACCACTGTTAATACCAAATAAAATTAACACTGATTGACATTCCTTACAAGAGTATGGGTCAGTTGTCTTATACACTACTCCCTGAGATGGATCTGCTTCTTTACAATTGGACAGAGATTAAGCAGTTGTAGAAGAATACTACAAGAGTTCTTCCCACTTCAACACTTCAGGGACACATGTTGCGTAGTTAGATACAGGTGCAATTGAAAATGGAAGGCAGAGTTTGGAGCACATTTGTGAAGAATAGTTAAGTCAAGCCTTGAGCAAGTTCTCAGGAGATTGTCTGAGGTGGAAAGATCCAATCCATAGTGGGCGGGACCATTTCTGGGCAGGTTAATAAAATGGAAGGAGCTGACTCGCTACTTTGGCATACTTAAGCATACCTCAGCCGATTTGCGGTCTGGCAAGTGAGGTTTTGCACCACTCGGAAATCCCTGTGGATGCAGTGTGGCCAGTTCCCTGATATTGGTATGAATTCTCCTGCCAAGCTGGACTATGAACTGTAAAGAAGAATCATAAGAATAAAATCCCCTTGGTCCCGTAAATTCTTTGGTTGTGAATTTATCGGCACCATGCAAACTGTAACACATGGTGTCAGGATGTCCTACTACTGATGAGATGAAGTTTGAGCATTTAAGGTGATGTCTTAGCTACTTTTCCTGTTGCTGTGATAAATGCTGATAAGAGCAACAGGAAGGGGTTATTGTTGCTCACAGTGTGAGATCACAGTCCATCACCATGGGGACGTCACAGCAGCAGGAGCTTGAAGCAGCTGGTTATGTTGTATCCCCAGTCAACGAGCAGAGAACAAACATGTGTTTATGCTCAGTTCTCTGCTTTTTATGCAGTCCAGACCCCAAGCCCAGAAAATCATGCCACCCAAGTTTAGCAGTGGGTCTTTCCACCTCAATTAACCTAACCTAGATAATACCTGACCCACACTCAGGCTAATTCCTTACAGATGTGCCCAGAGGCTTGTCCCCTACGATTCCAGGTAATAGCCAGTATACAGGTACACTATCCCCTTTGTAAGTTGTCTAGGGTGGTCCCCTTGTGAGCATATCAGTTTCCTGATTCCCTACACTCTTACATGGATGATTGGGACTTCTAGTTTTTGTGTTTTTTTGCATCTCTTAGTTCTACAAGTCAATTCTTAAAAGGTTGTTAAAATCCCATAATAAATTGAGGGGACTTTAAAAGAAGATAACATCGTTACCATTCAATGACTTGAGAAGAGTTCTGCCCATCTTAGGTTGGGACAGATTTCGTTTTCAACAGAACCCCTGCAAACTTGCCAGTGCTGCTATTGCTGTATCTGAACCATAACTTGGTAGCTCTGTATGGAAACACATTATTATTCCCAGCTACTAGTGTCAACTTGACAACTGAAGGCTGGAGCTCTGGGCACATTTGTAAAGAATTAGTACAGTTAAGCCCTAAGCAAGCCTGCAGAGGTTGTATAACTGATGGGGAAATAAAGCGCACGAGTAGGACTAGTCCTTGGGCAAGTGAATAAGAGAGGGAGCTGGTTAAGGGAGCTGTCATTCTTCAGCATATTGGACAGAAATACTATGCAGCAAGAGAAGCTTGCCCCTCTCTCAGCAGTCCGGGGGCTTCAGTGTGGCCAGTCCCCTTGGCCCCTGGTGTTGGTATGAACTTTCCTGCCTAGCTGGATTAAGAACTGTGAGTAATTGTAAGCCAAGACAAAACCCTTGGTTCTAATAAACTGTACTGTCATGAATTTATCAGCAACTATGCAGAAAAACTGCAGCAATTCCCATACCCTTGACTGAAAGGTCACAAAATTTGAAAAGATTTCCCTAACATACAAATCACGTTTATCCTGAATGACTGATTGGGATGGCCTCTGTTTCCAAACTAGCAAGTATAAAAGAAGCCTGACAGGATAAACTTGGTCAGCTCATTCCCTACCCCTTAGGCTGATGGGGAAGACATGCTGTTTTAAAAGAGAGCATCAGGGATGTGCAGGTGAATCCGAAGAATGAGAGGATGGCAGGTAGGTAGAGGATTACCTCCCCATTCTCCAGCAAGCATCTATTGAGCATCTACCATATGTCAGGCTCTCTTCTAGGCTCTGGGATTTCAGGTGTTCATGAATGAAGTCCCACCTTCATGATGTTTTCACTCTATTAGTAGGAGGCAGACAAGAAATAAATTAACCCTGTCCCTAGAGGCACTGCACATGTGGCTGCTGTGTCCCATGTCTGTCAGATGGTGGCAGAGAGGAGATGAGACTATTTCTACATTCAGTGTTCTGACCTGTGGACAGTTGAATGATTAATAATAGCCTGATATACCACACTGTCTGGCAAAACCCTGAATTCCCTATCTGTGTACTCACAACATGAAGGCCTTTCGTGGGGTAGGCTCCATGTGCACACAATGTGGACGGCCTCCCTGGGTTAGGGCTCTGTATGCTCAAAGGTGAATGGCCTCCTGTGTGCTCCCAAGTGGGATGGTCTCTTGTGGGCCCACAACGTGGATGGCCTCCTGTGGGCTGGGGCTCTGTGTGTTCACACCATGAACTTAGTCTCATAGAATATAGACAAACTGCTATTCATCAGCTTTATTATGTGTTTTTAACCATGAGGAAGTGGGAGCTCAACCATAACTATTATAACTACCTACAGTCTTCTTTTATCGCTTACATATTATTTTATATTGTCCAATTTAAAAAATTAGGACATAAAGGCAGGAGGTGGACATGCTAGGGAAATGACCAGGTGAAGTGAGAGGGAAAAAGGGATAACTGTGATCAAAATGCATTGTCTACTATATATGAGATTGTAAAAGAGTAAAAATAAAAACAATTTTTAAAAAGAAAGGAAATTTAATCGTAAGGAATTAGAACAATATCACTGTACCTATGGATCATAGTTAGGCACAGGTATGAACTCGACAGTTGAGAGTTTGAGCTCTGGGCACATTTGTAGAGAATTAGGAGTTGAGCTAGTTCCAGAGCAAACCTGAAGGAGATTGTCTAGCTGATAGGGAAGGCCCAGCCTATGGTGGGTGGGATTAGGCCCTGGAAAGAATCAGAGAGCTGGTTGAGAGAGTTAGCATCCTTCTGTTCACTTGGCTAGACGTGCTGGTCTGGCAAGTAAGGATTGTCCCTCTCTCAGCCATTATGTGGTGATGGTGTGGCCAGTTCCCTCGGCCCTGGTGTTGGTACGTGCTCTCCCGTCAAGCTGGACTGAGAACTGTAACCAATAATCCTAAAACAGAATAAACCCCTTGTCCCCTTAAGCAGTCTGATGTTCATTTATCAGCAACTATGCAGGTGAACTGCAACACTGTATTTTAAAAGACTAAATAGTAAATACTTTGAGAAATTAAAAAAAAAGAAAGAAATTAACATGTCAGATGATGTAAAGTGTAATAAGATATAAAGAGACAGAAGCCCACAGGAGGTGCTGTTTCATACAGAATAATTACACACCTCGCCCAAATGGGGGCATTCAAATGGAGACTCACAGCAAGAGAAAGTCAGGCAGCTGCCTAGGGACAGCGGAGAGTGTCTCTGAGCTGAGAGCAGGACAAGGCAGGTAGGTATGTACTTGGCATGGTCCAGGAACTACAATGTGGTTGGTACACCTGACGGGCAAGGAGAGGGGGAGGCAGCATAGCTGATTGACAGGAAGCTGTGGGGTGTGGAGCTACAGAGGCTTTAAGAGACTCCCTGCATCCCAACAAAAGCAATCAATTGCTTCCAATCCAAACAAGGAAGAAATTAGGGCAGATTATGTTACCACTATTCCCTCTGCAAAGGAAACTTGAGACATGCAGAACGACTTCTCAGGAAAGCAAGATTAGAGCCCAGGAGGGGGGCATCGACTCAACCAAGCTTGTACCTCATGGCTGCAATGGCCCCGGAACTGTGGCCTATGACGATGGTCCTGTCATCACACTGCAGCTCCTTCTCCATGAAAGGTAACCAGATGCTCTCTCGAGCTGTAACTGCAGTTCAGGGCAAAGACACAGTGTCATTCTGTAGGGACAGTTTCTTTCTGATACTCAGCAGCTCACAGATTTTAAACTGACGCCCCAATGGGAGAGGCAGGCCTGTTTCAGCAAAGCCCACCATCTGTGTACTCATCTGTGTACTCCTGACTCAAAAGACCCAACTCTGTGGCTCTGGTTAAGTTTTTTTTTTTCCTGGTTTTTATTTTTACTTTTTTAAAACTGTGTCTTTAAAAAAGTACTGAGAAAATAAATTAAAAACAAAGCATTTTTTCCTCTATTTTTCTTTATTTCTTCCAATTTTTTCAAGAGAGATTTCACTATGTAACTCAGGCTGGTCTGGAGCTTGCTATGTAGCCCAGATCAGGGTCCTTCTACCTTAGCATCCCAAGGATTGAGATTATAAACATTTGCCAGCATGCCTGGCCTCCACTCTGAGAACAAACACTCTAAACCTAGCATGTGGGAGGCCCTAGGTTCAACCAAGTATTGGAAACAAAGCAAACCTTTGACAACATTCTGTTATCCATGTGCAATACATATTCTTTCTTTCCTGAATCAGGTCACAGGTATAATACAAAAGGGGGCGATATTATATTCTTAAATATTTGGGTTTTTAGAGGCTGTGAAGTTTTATCGTGAGTCTTAAATAAAACATTCCAAAAATTTGCATGAAAATGTTTGCAGACTTGTAGGAAGGAACAGGAAACAGTGCACAAAGTTAACTTTCAGTTCTCCCAAGTGCTGGTCTTGATCCTTACTAGAATCTTTTTTATTTAGTTACAGATTTCTTTGGCTTATACACTCCCATGTTTAAACATCTTGGTTCTCTGCTGTGATATCCCTGTGTCTTATGCAACCCCCCACCCCAATGTGAGATCAAACTCCAATAAGATGAGCCTTAAAAAAAAAAGTTGAACACTTACTTGGGTCAGGCATGTTTTTAGCCAAACACTGGAAACCAGGTATCTATGATATGAGGGGAAAAAACAGCTGTAATAAAGAGCTTAAGTGCAACTAGAACTCTGCTAAGAAATGTGACACCTGATATGATCTTTAGTAATTCAATAACTATTTGCTTTTATTGTGACATGAAATTGGCTTGTGTTTCAGGGTTACATAAGAATCAGTGCTCCCTTCTCATGAGCCATCTGGAGTTCTCTGTCTGGTCAGTATTGTCTATGCTCATTTCTGTTGATCTCTAAGACACATCTCTACAGAGAAGGCATAAGTGATGCGTCTGAGATAGCATGACCTAGAACCAAACAGACTGTGCCCCAGAATGTAGGTAAAACAATTTAGAAACACCATGCAGTTGTACAACCGTTTTTAGCTTTGTCTAGTTTTCAGCCATAACCCTGACATGCTATTCTAAAGATCTATGATTCTATGGAATGTATTTCCTCTATTAAATTTCTACTGAAATCTGTTTTAGAGGTCAGCCCAGTCTTACTGCTGAACTAAAGTCAAGATGTACAAGACATCTATGGTAGAATACAATTTATTATTTTCAAATCAAATTAAAAAATGTTGTTTAAAGATTACACAAATTTTCTAGGTTTGGGACTAGTAACACTAGCTCTGTAAGTAATACAGTGCTTGCTTGTCAAGCTGATGTCATGATTTCAATTCCCCAGAACCACCTGGTGAATAGAGAGAACCAATTTCCAAGTTGCTCTGTGGTCTCTATGGACGTGGTAAGCTTGCCCACACACAATTTTTAAAAAGTCAATGCAAAAAACACTTTACTTTTTAAAAAGAGAAGCAAAATAAGTTTCAGGAGGTGGGGATGTTGAGTGGGGGGATCGCGATCGGGGCAGACAGATTCTCTAGAAGTTACCAGCGATGTTCTGGAGTTTAATTTGCCCTGGGGAGTTGCTCAGTGGTATAGTTCATTTACAAGCAGGCTGATGCTCTGGGTTTGACCACTAGCACAGAAAAACAATGTTTCTTAGTTTAGTTCGGTGGCTTATTGCATTATGTTTTGTAATATACATACATGTTACATATCTTTTTGTGAATTTTTAAAAAGTCGTAACCAATAGAGAGAGGAAATTTCTTGGAAAGTCCCAAATACGAAGCGCAGCCTACAGGTGGGGGGCGGGGCTCTACAGTTCTAAGATGGGGTTCCCTTTACTATGGCGACTTGAGACCTCAAAGAAACCTTCTAGACTAATTGGCCAACCAAGCTCTTGACCACTGTTCTGGGTCAACGAGAAGGCAGCACGCGCGAGGAATGAAAACACCGGGCTCTGCCGGTTGAGGCACGGACCTCGCTCCCGTCCCTGCCCTTTCCGCTCCGCGTCGGGCTGACCTCCCACAGCAAGCGGCTGGGTCGCTTACCTGCTCCAGCCTCTTTTTCACCCACCCGTACCAGCCGTGGGTGGCCACATCCCCGCCTCCGTTCCCGGGAACAATCACCGCCTTGCTGGGGGAAACCATGAGTGCACAACAGACACCCGAGATTTAAGTGCTGCAGCGCTCTGAGCAAGACTGTATCCGGCCTGAAACTTGCACTGAAGCCTTCTGGGAATTGTAGTTCTACGGCTCCAATAGGCCAGCACTTTTAATGAGGCTCTCCTTATCTGAAGCACAGACTGCCAAATGCAAATCTTAAAATTCTCATCAAAGGTGAGTCACCTTTGAAGTGCATATTATCCAACGCGTTCATCCTTTAAGCCCCTCATTTAGGACAGACAGCAGCTAGGTTTTTCCCAACATTTCTGTAAGCAAGCATGCTTTTAGTTCCAAACATGCATGGCACATGCAAGCCTATTTTACAACTTGGAATCCTGAATCTCATGTTCTTCTTGATTTCAAATCAATTCTTAGCAGAAATCGACATCAATCTTAGTTGCTGTTTTTCACTGTGTATATGATACCCTTTGAAAAGATACCATCGTTTCTGTAGAGTATGTGGATGCCATTGTTACTCAAATTTAGTCTGGAAAAACTTAAGTACCAATCAAATGATTTACGTGATATAACATGGAAGCCCTGAAAGGGAACTAATTAGTGTTTTCAAACTATATGAACGAGGTGGGCGGAAATATAGAATGAAAGTGCCTATCATTCTTTTCTGCTTTAGGGACATGCTGAATGTTAATTAGAACAGTTTTGAATGGCACAGGTGTGTGACATGCAAACCACCTTACTATCAGTAATTTTTTTTTAAGCAAGTGCAAGATATATATAACCTTTTGTCTTGATTCCTGACTGCAGATTTTCCTTCAATGTCTTGGGGAAAGATGATAAACAAACTCAGTGTCTACTTCTACACACACAGCCCAGGGCACTCACGTGATCCTAAAATGTGTGAGGATTTTTCCTCACCGGCGAGCAGGTGATCAACTCTGCTTCAAACACCAGTCCAGCATTTCTAATTCAGTGTCATTGGGACACACGGCCTACCTCTGACCCGCAGGCTACACATTGGAGTTCCCATGATGCTCTCTTAAGACTTGATTTCCTTGCAGAACTTGGAGAAATGCTTATTTCAGTGCTGTGGGCCTTTCTGTGCAGCATCCTAATGGGTTTGAGCCAGAAGCTCTTCTAAAAGGGGTTTTTATTATTTACCACTAAAGAGGTGGATCTGAGAATCCTGTATGGACAGCTCCAAGACAGAAAGGGATAGCATATTTTTGGCTACTGAGACTTGGTTTGGGAAAGAGAAATTTTAGCTTCTTCCTTAAGAGCAAAAGAAGTTGAAAAAAGAGCAAGAGAAAGTCGGGAGAGATTTTATTTCTCAGACCTGCTTCTGATGCCCAATTGCTCCAAAAAAAACATTACCTTCTGCCTTTACTGCCCTGAAGGAGCTGTGAAGCTAAGCCAGCAGCCAAAAGCAAAGCCTATCCTGGCAACACAGGCATGTAATCTTACCTCCTCTGGAGGTTTAGGCAGAAGAGAGCAAGTTCAAGGCTCTTCTCAGCTACATGATTTCAGAGCCAGTTTGGACAACTTAGACCTGTGTTAAAAGAAAAAGAAAAAAAAAAGTACTACCAGAAAACTAGAGAATCACTAAGTCCTTAGAGGCAACCTAGAGTTAGGGACCCCTCCCTTTCCTAGAGTATCAGACAGATACCTCAGACAGAGCCCCATGGAGACCAGCAGAAAGGGTAAGGGAATTTTAAATAGAGTCCAAGGGGACAGGCACACGTTGCTATGGGGAGCAAGACAGGCGCATCAGGACAAGAAGAGAGAATCAGTTCCTTTGAGTCTTTGTTCCCTGAGGTTTTTATTGAGGTGCTGTGATAGTTAATCTTGATTGTCAATGTCGTGGGATTTAGAATCACCATGGAAATAAATCTCTGGGTATATCTATGAGGGATTATGTAGATTAATCCATGTGGGAAGACTCATCCTAAATGTGGGCTGGAGTCCCAGGTTGAATAAAATACAAAGTCAGCTGAACATAAGCATTCATTGTCTCTCCCTTTCTATCTGCTTCCCTCTCCCTTGCTCCTTCTTCTCCCCCTTCTTTTCCTTCTCCTTCCTCTTCTTGGCTGGGGATACAGTGTGACCCCAGCTGCCTCAAGCTCCTGCCACCATAACTTTCCCACCAGGATAGACTTTACCTTTGGATTATGAACCAAATAAACTGCCTACTTAGATTGCTTTGTAGATATTTTGTTACAGTCACAATTCAAATAACTGATGGAGATACACATGAAAACTGCATCCGTCGGAGGAGGTGAACCTTGGGCGTAAAAACTATGTGTGCTCAATCTTATTGGGCCAAATAAGGGAGAAATAATCAATCACATCTTATTGCTGTTGGTTTGCGTGGCCCAAAACTCAGGATGGGTGTTTAAAAGAAGATAACTGTGTAAAGATGAACTCAAGTTCACCTCGCCTCTAGTCCTGGTAGGTGGAGCCTGGGAAATCCCAGAAAACAAAGCAAAAAGGACGTAGAAGAGATCCAGGATGATTCCCGAAGTCACCCTTGGTCCTCCACAGGGACACACTGTGCCCGCTGACACACGCACACACACACATACTCAAAGTTGTTTTTTTTTTTTTAAATATCCTTCTTACAGAATTGTTATTCCAACAAGACTTCTAAAATTATATTTATTTTTTATTTATGTGTATGTGAATGGGTGAGAGTGCGGTACTCACATCCCATGGCCCATGTTGTGGAGATCAGAGGACAACTGGTTAGGAATCAGCTCTTTCAGTTTTGAAGGCAGGGTCTCTCTTGGGTCTGTCACTGCACTATATATACAGTCCTGTCTCTGACTCCCATCCAGCTGTGAGAGTGCTGGGCTTACAGTTTTGAGCCACTTCATTGGGTTTCAGGGACAGAATTCATGTCATCAGGCATATGTAATACTTCTGCCACCTGCATTAGAATATTCTGGAGGAACAGAGACAACAGATTATTATGTATTAAAACAGTTCGATCGGTTTGGAAATAGGGTATAGGTAGTCCAGTAGGCTCTTTGTAGTTTCTAGGTTCATGAAGGTGAATACCTCAGTTGTGCTAGTCTGGTGCTTTGAATTCCTGGAAGATTCCTGAAGAGCCACTGGTCTTCAGTTCACCTGGGACCACCAAGGAAAATGAGTTCCACTCTCATGGAAAAATGGCAGCAGCAGTGGTAGCCAACAGGGAAGATGAACTTGCAAGCAAGGCAAGAGGCCAAGCAGTCAAAAGCAAGCTATTCTTTCTTATACTTCCTTTTAAGCCCAGCTGCCGCCAGTAGGCTCTGTCTACATGTAGAAGGTATTTCTTCACATTTCAAATAACTTCATCCACATGATTCCCTTACAGATGATCCCTTACAGGTGTGGCCGGTAGCTGGCCTGTCAGTGGATTCCCAATCCAGTCAAACTGACGACCATGAGCCTTCTTGTTGCCCAAGATTTTTTTTTATATCAATGGTAATTATATCTTATAGTGCATCTACTTAACCTAGTTCTTCTTTTCTTAGGTTTAAAAGTTTGAATAATAAATTGCGCTAACTAATGCATAGTCTTTGAATGCCTACATAG
The DNA here is from genome assembly GCA_023101885.1 of Typhlomys cinereus. Classification (NCBI taxonomy): domain Eukaryota; kingdom Metazoa; phylum Chordata; class Mammalia; order Rodentia; family Platacanthomyidae; genus Typhlomys; species Typhlomys cinereus. The sequence continues at coordinate 10,437,125 of JALPQD010000012.1, forward strand.
CAGAATCTTAAGCTCTTGTTTTCTTTCTTGGTTTTTTTTATGCCATAGAAGGCTGTATCTTTCAGCAAGATGAACAATGCTGATTTTTTGATCACTGTAGAATGTTCCGTTACCTGTAAACACGGACTTTGTTAAAGGCTCTTAGAGTGCTCACATATGACCGATCACTCGCAATCACTTGCATGGTGGGAGGATGACAGGAGACAGCCACTCACGGCGACGTTGCGCTGGGGCCAGTGCCCACCGAGAGCGCGAGGGCGAAGGGAAAGAAACTGACCTGCTGGGCACAGACAGAACCTCAACCACCTGCAGAGCCCGGACTCGCAGGCCCCTCCTTCCGCCCCTGTAGCCCGCTGACGCCTATTTCCGGGCAGCTTCCGGTTCGCCGCGGGGAGCTTCTTCCCGGACTCCACGTCACTGCGCTCACTTCCTGGTAACTAAGGCGCCGAGCGGGACTTCCCACGGAGGCACGCAGACGTCATCGCGGGTGAGGACGGGTCCCTTCGGAGTGACCGGACCGTCCAGATAGTGGCCTGCAGACGTCGAGGTTTGGCGGAGGAGGACCTGTACAGGTATGTGTTATTGAGCAGCTGCGGTCCACGAGTGCGGGCAGTACGGCTTGCCCTCTTCAAAGATGGCGGCGCACCCGGTGCATGTTCCGCTTCCGCGCATCCGCCAAAGCCGCTCTCTGATTGGTTACAGGGTGAGACCCGTAGTGTGACGTACTGGAACGCTGACCAATCGGTTGTGAGCTGAGCTGGACTTGGCGGAGTGACCCGAAGCTGCGTTCCAAGAACCTGTGGTCGCGGACGCCTCTGGCCAGGTGGGTGGCTTCGGCGGTTGAACGGCTCCGGGGAAGGGGGCGCTTAGGCGAAGGAGGGCCGAGGAAGCGGACAGAGATGCCGGGGCCGGGTGGGCTGCTTTGGAGCTGAGGCCTATTCTGGACAAGCCAGGGAATCAGAGGGAATCGGCGGCCCTGGTGACTGCGGAAAGCGACCGGTGGGCGCGCGCGCTGCCAGGTGCAGAGGACCAGGGTCTGACTCCCGGTCCTCAGAGCCCGGAGGCGCGGGCATCCGGGAAAGCGCGGGCCCCGGGGAAAACGTGATGGCTTCACCTTGTGACAAGTGGACGAGTAGCACCAGAACCCAAGTCCTCGGCCCGTTGTCTTGTGTGCCGTTGTTCTCTGTGTCTTTCAAAGTTATGTCCTAGTAAGATGACAGCTGGCCCAGATATTTTGTTCTGTGTCTTTCTAGGCCCTTTTTTATTCATTTGTTCGTTCATTCATTCGTTCGTTCATTCATTCGTTCGTTCATTCATTCGCTCATTCATTCATCAGTTCGTTCATTCATCAGTCGGTTACCTCCTTAGATGCCCTTTGAGAATTTAGCCTAAGCCGAAGACTCATTTCACTGGGGGGGGAGAATGTCCATTTTCTCATCACCTTTACATACAAGAAGTTCAGGATGAGTAACTAGCAGGGACGATCCTTTAAGTAAAACACTATTTTAGAGGACTTATTTCCATTTAATCAAGTTTGTGGAGGTAGTTGCTGGTGAGGTGATACTGGAACTTGGTTTCAGTCCATATGATCTACCCCATGACTCTTCAGGAAGCTGCAGAAGTGTTTGCTATGTGTTCAGTGCTTCAGCTTCCTGCTTTTGCCAGCAATAACAAGTAGACGTCTTAGAGGTTCAGTTGGAGTTTATGCTTGGAATTTGTGGGATCTGGATGGTGTGGGGTAGAATATACATTTGCTTTTCTAGCCATGTTAAATTGCTAGAAACAATGTTGCATGCAATCCGGCACCATTCAGAATAGCCCGGACACAGTTGTTACCAAACTACATAAATTTGAATGGCACTCTTACATCATAGTTTCTGTTGTGGTTATTGATTGGTTTGTCTTTCACATAGATAGGGTCTTTCTGTGTGGCCCAGAAGCTTTGAACTCTCTGATCGTTCTGCCTTCTGCCACAAAGGGTATCTAAGGAGGCAATAGACTGCCTTGCCTCCTCAATGCGGAGATTACAAGAATGTGCCACTGCACTCATCTAATGGATTCTTTAATTTACCCTTTTTTTTTCTTGAAGAGCTTGTTTCCTTGAACCTGAATAGCTTATTTGTGCATATATTTTAGGTTATGACTAGACTGTATTTACTTAGCAAAATTGTGATTATCTGAGTTTGAAAGCTGTTTTACTGACCAGAGTTTTCCCAGGAGGAGTAGAAGCAACCATGTGAGGAAAGAGGACATGGGGAGACTCATCATATCAGCACGCTTGACTTTGTAGTCATGGTGTAATCATTAGAGATGCTGGAGCTCAGAGCTGCCTCCTCTTGAGCTGCATACTAGGGGCAGTATTCACTTCTTTTTCACCATAGCTAACAAAATGGGAAGGGAAAGGGTGCAAAAAGGGTGAACATTAATACAGTTTTTACCTTGATTGACTCATGAAGGAAGGGACTCACAAGGAAGTGTGGTTGGATGCTGAAACAGAGTTCAAGACTTGATTTTAGACAAGGCTTGAAATTGGCGTGGCTAAGATGGAGGGTAGTCTGTGAAGAAATAGTAGTAGCACTAATAAAAAGTAGGTAGGGGATGCAGCTCAGTGATAGTGCTTGCGTAGTGAACACAAGGCCATGGGTTGATCCCTGGAAATACAAATCAATACTATGAATAAATAGTAATGCCTGACTACACACATCTTAGACATTTCCAAATGCCAGAGATGTGGTTTGAGAAAGAACAGTATTCAAAGATAATCAACTTCTTAGGTCAGTGAGAAGATAGTTACTGTTTTCCTACGGTGACAGTTTTTTCCAGGCTAAGTATTGATGAACCATTGTTAGAGAACCATCCTTTAAAAGAAAAGAAATATTTACTTATCCAGAGGGGAGCAGGGCTCATGGCACATACATGGAGGTAAGTGGACAATTTTCAGAAGTCAGTTCTCTCCTGTCATTGTAAGGGCAGCAGGGATTGAACTCAAGTCAGCAAGTTGTACACAGGTGCTCAACAGGTTGATATAGGTGCCTCTACTTGCTGAGCCATCGCACTGACTTTTTTTTTTCCAATTTGAGCAAGGATCTCACTCTGTAAGCCAGGCTAGCCTCAAACAACAGAAGATCGTTCTACTTCTGCCTCCTGAGAACTGTGGTTACAGGCGTGAGCCACTGCACCTGGCTATTTTCTTTGAAGGTTAGCTAAGAATTTCTCATATAATCGAAAAATTTTGCCTTAGTTTCCTCTTAGACCATGGCAACATACCTGGAGTTTATTCATCAGAATGAACAGCGAGATGGTGTGCGCTTCAGTTGGAACGTCTGGCCCTCTAGCCGCCTTGAAGCCACAAGGATGGTTGTTCCCCTGGCTTGCCTGCTCACTCCTTTGAAAGAGCGTCCGGACCTGCCTCCTGTCCAGTATGAGCCTGTGCTATGCAGCAGGCCAACCTGCAAAGCTGTTCTCAATCCACTATGGTATGGATTCTTTTTAAAGCTAGCAAGAATGATGAATATAGTAAATTGTTGTCTTTATGTGCTTCTCATGAAAGTCTTTTGATTAGGAAAAATTGTCTAATTTGAGATGAGAACTAGATGAGATGCTTAGGGGTAAAAGCTCATGGAACAATTCCTTGGCTTGTTATTCCAGATAAAATTGGAATCTTAGGGGGATAAAGGGACTATTGAAGGAGGTTTAGTATTCTGCTTTACTGTAGATTTTTATGAAATAGCTTTTTAATTAACATTTTTTTTCCTTAAAAAAAGTTCAAAAACTTTAGACTCTTCTACTTTCTGCAATGATGTTGCATTATAACTAGAAGTGGCAGGCAGAAGAATTTTAATACCTATTGATTTTACTATTAAGTGCAATTGTTTTTAGCCTGAGATGGTGACCTTTGCTATTCAGATATTTGAGTACCTCTGAAAAGAATTTTTTTCCTTCTTTTTTTCCTTTTTCTTTTATTGACATGGCAGTGTCCATAGCTTGGTCTTAAATTCCAAGGCTCATGTTTTCTGACTCAGAGAACAGCACCATGCCTGACTGAGAGATCCTGAAACAGTTGAGAATCAGCATTTTCGTATGCAGGAGTATTTTTTTTTTTCTACTTTATTCTCCTTTTTTGTATGTGTTGTGTCCATTCTAACGGGGCTGCTCTTCTGCTTGTAAAATGATGGCCATTGTTTATGATTTTTCTAAATATGGAAAGGGAAAAGAAAAATAACTGAAACTTATCTTGATCCAGTTATTGAAATTGAGTAGTAGTTCATAGAGTTGAACAGTAAAAGTGTGTGTGTGTGGGAAAATCATAACAATTAGATTAAAATTATAGGAATTGGCCTGTATGTGTATGAATGAAGGAATTTCTAAAAGATGATCATAGGACTAGAATAGACAGAAAAGGATTACCAAGTGCATATGTTTGAAGGAAACTTCTGGTATGGTTGTTTTGATGAATTTCTCCTGTGGTGAAATTTTGCAAATCCTTATTTATGTACACACCTAGAAATAGAGGTCTCTATAATTTATTGAACTGGAAATTTAGAAGGAAAACTTTCTACCTTAGAAGTAAATATGGTGCCCATTTGTGATATTTCTTTATTTCTCGTAGTCAGGTGGATTATCGAGCAAAACTTTGGGCTTGTAATTTCTGTTTCCAAAGAAATCAGGTGAGTGAGTTTTAAATATGTAATATTTCATTTTGTTGTACTAAAAAAACATGGATTTGACATGTAGATAGATTTCTAAATGAACCTTTGTGATTTTTATATTGAATGACTTTGTTATTTGGACCTTGTCATTTGCTGTGAAGGGGACACAGAATCCTCTATCCTGGTAAGTTTTCTATAGGAAGTGAATATGTTGCCTTAAGAAAATAGGTCTGAGGCCAAGTAGATGGCTTGACAGGTAAAGGTGCTTGCCTTGCAAACATGTCAACCTGTTTGATCCCCAGAACCCACATGAAGGTGAAAGGAGAGAACATATCCACAAGGTTGTCCTCTGACCTCCACTTACATGTATGACACATATACCTGTACACACATGAAGACCTATATAGTAGATAAACAAATAGAAAATATAGCTATTGTTCAAATTTTACCTGATCACATTAATATTCTCACTAATAGTTGATGTTAGTGAATTTTTATTTTCTCTGCTTTTTAACTTTAGGATCCAAGTATCAGTGTTGAGCTTCTTTTGAGGTTTTAAAAAAAACAACAAACTTTTATATATTGGATTTGTTTCTTTTGTTTTGTTTTAATGTGGGACCTGGGATCCGAACTCAGAACCTTCTGCTTGTGAGACAGAGTCACAACCCCTGAGCCATCTCTCCAGGCCCCTAACAACAAACTTTTAAACTGCTAAACTAAAAGAAACTCACAAATGACATTGGAGACTTCCCTTTTTTTCTTTCTTATTTTTGACCTAAGAGTGAACAGGCCTTACCCATGTGAAGCACATGCTCTGTCACCAAGCATTATCCACAACCACTTCTCTTTGAAATTACCTGCATCCGGAATGAAACCAGATTGCGATGATTATTAAAAATCATGGAATTGTATAGTTAGAACATGTGACTCTTATGATACATAAACTATACCTAATGATACCTTATAATATATAAACAATACCTAAAAAATATTAATAGAGAACATTAATTGTACCCAACATAGTATACACTGTTCTAACAACTATTAACCCATTAATAAGATATATTTATTCATGATTAGATCATAATTATGATAATTTCTTCTGAGATACAGAACATATTAAGTTCATTAATGAAAAGGACGATATAAGCTATACACTTGATAGCCAATGATACATTAAGAAACTGTAGACTTTACTCCAATCTTAGCTCAGTTGACAGACTGAGATACAACTCAGTGGTAGAATGATTGCTTTTCATATGTAAAGCCCTGAATTCAGTCTCTGTCATAGTCAACATGATCGACTGATTGATGAATAGATAGATTTATCTCTATAAGATATTTAGAGGTATATATAAATTTTAAAAAGTCTTTTGTACTTTATTTAGAATTAATGTCTTTATGTAATATAATTTATCATAAAATTCAAAGTCAGAGTTCTCTGTTGGTTAAGAGCCTTGAGTTTTATATCCAGAATCCTAGGTTTGATTCTCAGACCTGCCATTTGCTTTCTGTGTATCTGGACAATCACTTGACTTCTTTCCTGTCAGTTTTCTTGTCCTTCCAATTAGGGTAAGATTTTATGGTGTTGCCATGAGAGCTAAACTGAGTTAACACATGTCAAGGGTTTAGAACAGTGCTTGTTATAGTAGCGTATGCAGGTATTTGCTGTTACCTTTATCTAGTTTACAAGTGTGGTCTTAGGCAGAATTAATCTTTTGTGACTCTCAACTGGATCAGAAGGTCATGAACCCTCAATGAACATGGAACTCTAGTAGGTGGGAGATGTTCCCTTGGAGGAATGGGGGTGATCTTGCTCTCTTTTCTCTACTTCTGTGAAGTTAGTTTTATGGGCTGGTGAGCAGGGCTTTTCTGCAAGGCTGAGAGGTAGCCACTGTGTCTGGGTTTACCTGTTCTATACTTTTTGTTGGCATGGATAAAGCCTCCTCTGCTGGGGTTGCAGCCAGTGAGCAGTTATGAATAGCCTAGGGCCTGTTTTCTTTCTTTTTTTTTAAAAATAGTTTATCGATTTATTTTTATTGTGTGTGTGTGTGTGTGTGTGTGTGTGTGTGTGTGTGTGTGTGTGTATGTGTGTATGTATCAGAGGGCATCATGTGTCTCTGTGGAGGACAAAGGATGACTTCGAGAATCATCCTGGATTGCTTCTACTTCATTCTTGCTTCAAGCTGGCATTTCACAGGATCTGCCCACCAGGGCTCGAAGTGTAGGCCCCTGGTATTTCTGCCTGGCTTTTTTTTTTTATGTGGGACCTGAGATCAGAACTCTGGACCTTCTGCTTACAAGGCAGAGTCTTAACCCCTGAGCCATCTCTCCAGCGCTAGGGCCTGTTTTCTTAAAATTTCCTGAACTTGAGCTAGACAGATGGCTCAGGGATTAAGACTCTGCCTCATAAACAGAAGGGCCTGAGTTGATATCCCAAGTCCCACATAAGTGGAGGCTTGCACTTCCACCCTGGTGGGTAAAGCCTGGAAAATCCCATAGCAAAGCATAAAGGAGGTAGAAGCAATGATTCCTAAAGTCACCGGTGACTTCAGAAGACACACAGTGCTTCCCCTCTTTCCCTCTCTCTCTCTCTCTCTCTTTCTCTCTGTTTCTCTCAGTCTCTCTCTGTTTCTCTCAGTCTCTCTCTGTTTCTCTCAGTCTTTCTCTGTCTCTCTCTGTTTCAGTCTCTCTCTTTCTCTGTCTTTCTCTCTGTTTCTCTCAGTCTCTCTCAGTCTCTTCTCTGTTTCTTTCAATCTCTCAGTCTCTCTCTCACATACACACACAGGCAGATTAAATAAAATAAATAAATTAATGAAATCTTTTAAAAAAATTCCTAAACTTTTCAATTTTTTTACATTGAACATGTATTACTTTATTAATAATAGCTAAAATAGCCTGAATAAAAAGGTTCTATCTTCTATATGTTTTGTTTTAAAATTTATATTTGTTTATGTTGGGTTGAGTTAGGGGTGCATACATGGCATAGTGAAGTTCAAAGGACACCTTGTGGGAGTTGGTTTTTCCCCTTACCATCTGGGTTCTAAGGATCAAACTCACATCATGAGATCAAACAGCAAGATACCTGCTGAGCCATTTTCTGCTCTGTATATGTTTGTTGTTGTTTTGAGAGCTGAGCATGGAATCCAGGGCCTTGTGCATGCTAGTATTCTGCTGCTAAACCACCAAATGGACTATATAGCTCTATAAAACTATTTTAAAAAATCTTATATAATCTAATTTGCAGGACAAACTTAAGGAATAGTTTCTAATATAGTATGCTTTTAAAGCACAAAAGTTGACTGAATGGATGGGTGAACAGCGTTTCTCTAAAAAATAAAGTCTTCTTTTAAGATTGAAAACTCATATAACCTTAAAATAATTAACAGTTAAAATACTGATATTGGTGTTAGTAGTATATATTATAGGATTAACATATGATTGTGAACCAATTTTATAAATGGAAAATAAAAATTAAAAAATGTAGCATTATACCTTTCAATATTATTAAGTATTGCTGTTTTTTATTTTGTTTTATTTTTTTCTGCTTCAGTTCCCTCCCGCCTATGCAGGCATATCTGAGGTGAATCAGCCTGCTGAATTGATGCCACAGTTTTCAACAATTGAATACGTGATACAGGTAATTTTGTCATGGATTTGATGGGTGGTCCTAAAATGGAGTTTCTCCTGAGATGCTTTGAGTTCTGTGTCTCTCACTTGTCCAGGGACTATAGACATGTTGGGCAGCAGGAATCTGACAGGATGTTATGGTGTATTTGTATTGCCGGCATTATTTTCAACAGGCTTGGCAGAAGACTTTAAAAAAATTTAAAACCTGTCATTCCCAGCCTTTTTCTCAGTGAGAATCTCTTATCTTCTAGCTGTTTATCTTTGAAATTTTCTACTCTCCCCTTCTGTAGCCGATCTTAGCTTACTAGGAGGAGAGATGGTCTTGTAAGGATCAGTCTATCCTGCGTCTCTTTTGTGGCAGAATCGTTCTGTTTCTCCATCCTCTCTTTGTGTTCTCCGCATCTCCTGAGTGTCCCGAGACTTATTCCCTCACCTACTATGTTTATGGTCCTCCCCATCTTGCACATGACTTCAGCTCTTAGCTGAAATACAAAAGCTAAGTATAATCTAGGAGCAAAAAAGGGGAGGAGGCCAGCCTGAGCTGGAAAAGCTATGCTGTCCCCCAATCCTGTTCTCATCCTTATTCTCTTTCTTCCACATCTTCTCTAGTAGATTGTCCGTTGACTCAATATTCAGGATATACATAGACTCCACCCACCATTCTTCCCTCATTTCTAACTGTCCTGTTCCTGCCACCTCTTCTCACGTCAGTTATTTTGGCAGTCTCCTAACCACTCTCCCCAAATTGTACCCTTACCTGGTGTGACTCTTTAGAAACATCCATTGTGTTCCTTCTCTATTCAGAAGGCTCCTGTGAAGGAATTGGCTCTTTTCTTCACAGAAAGCAAAAGTTTTCAAGACCGTGTACTGCCACTCCCTAGTGTCCGTGTTCAGCCTCACGGCCTCCTTGACTCCTCGAATCAAGCATGCCTACCTGAGGACCTTCGTCTTAGCTTCTTCCTCAGGATGGAGCATTCTTCCTTTGTGTCTGTGTTGCTCCCTAACACCTTCAGGACTGCTGTTCAAATCTTACTTTCTTACAGAGGTTGCCTTGATCTCTCACTAACATTTGATCCTGCCTCCTGCTTCTTCTGACTGCTGTTCTCTGTCCTCCCACCTTGGAAGGAGTGCTCCTCCAAGTAGTCAGGGATCTTTGTTTCTTCTGTTCATTGATGTATCTCGTGATCCAGAGTAATGTCTGACAACAAATAGTTGTTAAATGCTGAATACATTTTTGGATACTGTTTATTTTGTTTTAGTTTTTTGGTTTGTGCATGTATGCACTTTGTGAATGAAGGTGCATGTGTAGCGGTCAGAGGACAACCTTGGGCGTGGTGTGGGTGCTTGCTGTCCATGTCATTTGAGAAGGTCTCTTTGTCGTTCACTGCTGTCCATGTCAGACTAGCTGGCCTGACAGCTCTCAAGGATTCGCCTGGCTCTGCCTCGGATTCACCTTCCTTAGGGCCACTCGGATCACAGATACACATGCTGTGCTTTAAATGAGTTCTGGGTATTCAAGTTTAGATCCTTACGCTTGTGTGGCAAGCATTTTTACCTACAGTGTCTTTTCCATAGCCCCATTTTTTAATACAGTTTTTATTTAGTTTATTTTAATTGAATATGGGTAATTTCATGAGGTAAGTAGAAGTAGATATCTTTATCTCTCAGGAGTAAATGGAAATGAACACTTGCAGTTTTCATTCCTGATTTGCTTTATGTCGACTTGTGTAGTGCTCATTATGCTGTTCATTTTCACCTAAAGCGTGGTGTCCGGTTCCCTCTGATCTTTCTCTACGTGGTTGACACATGCTTGGAGGAAGATGACCTTCAAGCACTTAAAGAGTCCCTGCAGATGTCCCTGAGTCTCCTTCCTCCAGACGCTCTGGTTGGTCTTATCACTTTTGGAAGGATGGTACAGGTTCATGAGCTAAGCTGTGAAGGAATCTCTAAAAGCTATGTCTTCCGAGGGACCAAAGATTTAACCGCAAAGCAAATACAGGTTTGTGTCTTACTGTTCACATTTCTTTAAAATTTGTTATTTACTTCCAGCATTAGTAGTAAGTGAGTCTCTTTTTCTTTTTAGGATATGCTGGGCCTGGCCAAGCCAGCTGTGCCCATGCAGCAAGCAAGGCCCACTCAACCTCAGGAGGACCCTTTCGTTTCTTGCAGGTAGGTAAGACCCCAATGTGCAGTGTTGCATGTTCTGTTGTGGACATACAGGACAGCTCCTGAGAGTAAGAAAAGCAGTGTTCATACTTCTGGTTGTTTATTAGAAAGAAAAGAAAAACAGCAATGAAAAAGAAGATTAAGCCCACTCAATATTTGTGTTTTATTAGAAAGGTGTTGCGACTACGCAGTCATTCCTTTCTTCTTAGACACATGGCTGTTACCCTTCTTGAACCTTAAGTAAAACTGAAAACACTGACAGGATCTCTTTTGAGTGTCCTCAAACAAATCTTTGAGTAAGCGCCATTCACTCAGTGCCAGTTGAAAACCTAAGACAGCCCCAGACTAGGTTAACAGCCAGTAAACTCAGTAAATACATTGTCCAATATGCTGGGAACAATCTTTAATACTATGTGAGAAGCAAGAGTTTCTCTGCAATGCTTGATTCAAGGGACTTGCATTCGGAACATTGAGTGTGGTGATATGCACATAAACAGACCTTATACAAACTGGATTCATGCCATGGATTTCCTTAGGATTTCTTTGCTACTTAAAATTTAAACCGATTTTTTTTTTCTTTTCAAATTTGACTCCCTCCCCCCTTTCATCTTCCATGTGTAAATTTCTGAGGATTAGGCTTTATGTTATCATACAATAAAATTGTTTTGAATTGATATGTGTCCCTACTCTGAAAAATTATTTTGAAAAGTACATATCTGTGTCAGTTGGGATTACAGATCACAGCTCTTTATTAAGCCGTGGTTGATGTATCCTTTCAAAATCATGCAGATTTCTGCAGCCGGTTCACAAGATTGATATGAACCTCACTGATCTTCTTGGGGAGCTGCAGAGGGACCCATGGCCAGTAACTCAGGGGAAGAGGCCTTTGCGATCCACTGGTGTTGCTCTGTCCATCGCTGTCGGCTTGCTGGAGGTAATGCGTAATTGACAGAGACCTCTCACCTCATACAGGTTTATATTTGTTACCTTTTTTAGCAATTCTTGTGATTTAAGTCAGCCCATTGTGTTCATTTATTAGAATGTACTTTGGCCATTATTTCCCACACTGAAGGAGACTTCAGTGTTTTGAAGATACTGAAAAGTTTTTTGGAAAAATAAAAGTATTAGAGCTATGAGAAGGCTCACAATGAAGTAAAAAAAAAAAAGTACGAAACCATCTGGTTGAGAGAAAGTGAGGTGCTGCTCTTCATCTGTGTTGCTGTGCTGCATTATCTGTGTCTGGAGCCCTTGAAGTGGGGCTTGGAATGTAAAGAGAATTCATCTGTGGACTGAAATGAAACTGCCCTCAGAGATGGTGCAGTATGTTTCTATGGTACTGTTTGCTATTTTAGGGCACTTTTCCAAACACTGGAGCCAGGATCATGGTGTTCACTGGAGGACCCCCAACCCAAGGGCCTGGCATGGTGGTTGGAGATGAATTGAAGGTTCCTATCCGCTCCTGGCATGATATAGAGAAAGATAACGCACGATTCATGAAAAAGGCCACTAAGGTAGGTATGCTTGGATGCGAGCTGTAATTGTGGTAACCTAATGCCTAATGCAAATGGCTCTGGAGTAACAGCTTTTTTGTCTAGGCCACACCATCATGGTCAGAAAATGCTCCTGCAGCATCATTCTTCTACATCTTGCTAATAACTTCTTGTCACATCTTCTGATTTTAGTTAGAGTAGATGGCTGCATAGTGTTTAAAGTACTCAGTGTTTTGAATCTAAAAGCTATATTTTACCTTTATTTATTTATTTATTTTTTTACTTGTATGTATTTATTATACTTGAGTGCTAGTGTCGGCCCAAGGGTGACATCAAGAATCACCTTGAATTGCTCTACCTCCTTATTGCTTTGCCCTGGGGTTTCCCAGGCTCCGCCTTCCAGGGCCTGAATTATGTGGACTGCCACCATTTTTCCTCTGGCATTTTTTAAATGGGATCTGGGATCAGAACTCAGGTCCTTTTTTTTTATTTTTTTTTTATTATTATTATTTATTCAACTGTGCGCATGTGCATGTGTATGTGCGCGCGCGCGTGTGTGTGTGTGTGTGTGTGTGTG